>CAJQZM010040948.1:45450-97911 GCA_907164665.1 Colias nastes | reverse complement strand
CCAAAATCGTTTTTTCTTTCAATACAGATTAGGTATTGTAAATACAGCTGATTCTAACTTCTTAAATACGCCAAAATTCGTTTTTTCTTTCAATACAGAATAGCTTATTTTATTTTGATATTGTTTGTTTTGTAATTACATACCTACGTACCTATTTAATTTATTGTAAAAAAGTAATTATGCCGGTCCTAATCCCGAATGAAGTATGAAGGGGAGATTTGAATTTAGGAAATTAAAATAAATAAAGTTAGTAACTACCTACATGTCTTGTTTCATTTTATTGTCCAAGGTTAGGTAATACTATCAACGATTAAGTCAATGAACTCTGCAATGTGTCTATGATTTTAGTGAGACTTTCTTAAATAAACAAATGATTATATCTTTGCTATTTATCGATATTATGTAATTCTTACATCATACATATGATAATAATGTATTCGCTAACATGTCCTTAAAGTTTTTGTACTGATTAAAAACTAGTGGTGTATAAATATCCAATTTTAGGAGAAAAGAACAAATATCAATGATAATAAGTTAACTTCATAAGACACGTGCGAGCGCGCTCAATTATTTTAAAATTCAATGCAGTTAAAAAAAACAATATTATAGACAGGAAAGTATATTGTAAAATTACGAGGCAAGGGAAAAGAGGGCACAAGGCGGTACATTGTGCTATCATCATAATATTTCGACTCATATTCGATTTCATAGTAATTACATTAATATTTAATTCGATTTATTAATTGATTTTATAATTTTGGTCTCATGAAGCAATGTTGGTTTTAGTAAATAAACATTTTTATTTGAATTTTCTAATTTTGGTGTAAGGAAGCAATTTTGGTGGGTCTAAAAATGCCACCAAAACCACCAAAATTGTCCCACCAAAATTGGAAATTGCAAGAAAAAAATTCTTAAAAAAAACTACGTGTACTAAAATAATAACATATTTACTAAACAATAAACAAACCAAAACTCTACTAATACTCAAAATAACAATAAAATATTACTGTCACAAGTATGATTATTTAAGTACACCAAAATTGCATAAAATCGGGGGTGTTGCAATGAAACTGTTTACTTACATTTTTGGCGGGAAACTGGTACGACACAGCACACAACCACCTGCTAAGCCGGTTAGCGCGTGACTAAATGAAGTGCATACAGCATAACGTAATTTGTATGCTTTAGGAATCACTGGTGTTTTGTAGAAATATCGTTTTGTAAATGACACCAAAATTAGAAAATTCTCGGCGACAGACCTAAATTGTGCCTGTAAAACTATACTACAGTACTTAATATAATTAAATTGATATATTTTGAATGGTCAACTATTATAAAACGACTACATAAAAATTAAAATCGAATCCTACGTCTAGTTTTTAGTTAATCGATCTTGATATTGAGTGAAGTAGGTCGGCGACAAGCCACCAAAATTGGAAATCGCCTATATTTACTTCATTTTCTTGGAAAATAATAATTATTTTTAAACTATAATGATAGGGCCATATTATAAACATTGTGCTTTACGATTAAAACAAAAAATAAAAACAATATCTTGAAAAAATAGGATAGTTTTCAGCCTTGCCGCGTAAAAAAGCGGTTTGGGAAATCCACCCTTTTACTGATTACTAATCATCAAGTTATAACTAATGTTTGTGAAGTTCATAGCCGTTCTAATGGCCCAGTGAAGGGTTAAATGTAATGTTGTTGCATGTGATTTAACACAGAATAAAGAGACAAATTTAATGTTTTTTATTTAAGAAAGGAACTGGATGATAGCGGTTAGGTTTTTTCTTTGTATCATACCTTTTTGGACTCGATTGTTTTAGGAAGTCTTTCAAAGTATTATGCTCAAAATCTTCTTTAAAATTAAGAAGTCCCATCGTTAAAGCCTTTTATTTCTCAGCCTGGTATTGTTTGAAATTACATTTATACCAATGCGTTTTGATAATTCGTTTATAAGTTAGAAGTTAACTTAAACTGAATATTCCGATTTGAAAGTGTAAATATTATTTTCTAATAATATTTATTTTCTAAGTGTAACTGTTTTGACAAATCCATAATATTATTATAAATGCAGAGTATTTGCGAGCTGCGTGTTATTTTTCAAACCGAAATCGCTTAACGGTTGGGAATCAATCAAAAAATTTGGCAGCATGAAAGATTACAATCTGGGAGAGGATATAGGTATTTTTTCGCAAAGATAAAACAGGGTAGAAATTGGATTATGAAAGTTAGTATGAATATTCTTCATTTTTGCACGAACACCGTCGCGCCGAGGTTAATGATGATTAAGGGTAATCCAAGAAACAGTTAATAACTGCATTAAATATTTATTAAGCGTTAACGCAATTTTCATTTAGCGCCACGTTTTTGGCCCGTAGCTTATTAAAATAAGTGTACTATTTAGTCGAGCAAGTTGCATGTGAATGGCATGAGCTTTTTCACTTAGCTAGGCTTCAAAATTTAATTGTGTAAATTCGTACCAATTACGTAAACGCCATAACGGACTTGGCATAGAGAGGTAATTTCATTATACTACTTGGAACATTGCTTTTTGTGAAAAATAAACGGAATTTTAGCAACAAGGGTTTAAATGGGAACTGCTTGGGGTTATTTTTATAGGATCGCGGGTCAACTAGACGAAGATGATGATTGAATAATATCTGGCGGTCATCTATAAAACGATAAAAGAATCTTTTTTGAACATCATGTTTTCTTTTATTTGAGGCTTATATAAATACACGATCTGTGTCTGCGGGAACAATCTCCGGAAATTTTCGGTTTGGTTTTCATGTTTGTGAACAAGATTTTGTTTGCTAGAAAAATAAATAGCAGTGTGTGTGTGTGTGTGTGTGTGTTTATGTCCTGCCTTACCTTTATTTAAGGAGTGATAAGAAATTGAAAGGCCATGTATAGATTATTATGTATGCTTTAAAACTATATTTTGATATGTAAGGTACATAATATCTGTTATTTGTTTTGTCATAATTCTCAAACGAGAAGCAAAAATATTGTCGAGCAATATTGCAAACCAGTAATTGTTCTTAACGACAATACGAGCAATAGGTACAATATCTCGCTGCTCATAATAAAATGAATGCAATTTCCTCGGTTCATGTGGGACAATCTTCTTCAAAACAATTAATATTTTATCAACAATCTTCACTAGAGCTATAAAGTAAAAAATAATGCTTCCAGAGCTTCAGTAATTATTTGCAAGAAAGGAAGCTAGGTACTGTACAGCGAAATTAAATGAAAACACTCCATCTCGATCGCTTCCAGAACGCTGCCCGGAAAAATATTACAGAATAGATTATGAAAATCTTTACCAAGATACATATTATAGATATAGTTAGTGAAGTCCTTTCTTGTGCCGTAAGCTTTATGGTTGCCTTAAGGCTTATGAGCGGTTCTACGATTGCTACTGTTGCTGTTAACAACTTTAAAAATGTTCTTAATATACCAAGAAAAAAAGCTCCCAGACAGGTCGGAAATGGATAACAAACTTATATTATTAGGAATAATGTACTTAAATAAGTTAAAAATCTATATGTAAGCATATGAATATTTTATACGCTGAATCTTCATTTATTTTTGTATTAATTGCCGTATCGTTAATCGATACTGATTATTTTATTTTAACAATTATAAAATGATAAAATGACAAACTTCCAATGATATCAATTACAAACTTCCATCTTCTCCTCTATTATGACAGACGTCACGAACCATTGGTACATTTAAATAAACTTTCTCGTTTTAGTTAGACTGAAAACTCTGACTTATGAATTTCATTCTTATATTATAGGGGTCAATTATCTTCTATATGGCTAGTTTTAATTGGAGAAAACTATTTATACATATACATACTAATTTACAAACTATTTTAATGTTGGTACGAACCCTAAATTGTTAATATAGTTAAACACCTACGTGATTTGTCAAGATGACTCTAGAAACTAATTCAAAAGATGATTCATTTGGAAATAAAACATAACAATGTGAGGCTAGTAGTTTATTTTAACTTTAGTGTACGCCTTTAGTACACCTACGCATTCGTATGCGGCAGCGAAACAACGAAAAATCTGTAAGTAGTATGGCAGATTTTCGCATATGATATGTCTCACTCTAGCACATAGATAGATGAAATAGTTGCGTCCTTGTCAGTATTGTTTCGCAAGGACCTGCGAAATGGCCATTACACAGACGCATACGTTTCGCTAGTGATGTTTCGCATCGCAATGCGTCAGCTCGCGATCTGTCGGTGAGGACAGATTTTCGCACCATGGATGCCGAAAATACTGAATTATTTTTGCATTCTATTCGAGATTATCCCGTATTATACGCAATTGGACACGCAGAATTTAAAAATACGTACAAAAATTACGTCTGCACCTGCAGTCGTCGAAAATTACAATGGCATATCATTGCGAAAAAGTTGCGAAAATATTGCTGTGTACTAACGTTCCGCAGATATTTCGCTACGCAGTAAGTAGTTCCGCAGAGACTCGCTGCCGCATACGAATGCGTAGGTGTACTAAAAGGCGTTAAGACTGAACAGCGAATGTTTAATAAATAAGACGTCAGATTTCAAAACAAAATAGATGATGTATCTATAACGAGAGAGCCACTCTTTCTCTCAACTCTCAAGCGGAGTTACCTATATCAGTTAAAGAATCGTTAAAAATATTTACTTTCATTTAACCAATCAAGTATCAACATACCAAAGTAATCATTCAAGGTAAGATCTAGGGATGTAACGATACATGATTTTGCCGATACGATACCGATACCGATATATTTTGTAGTAATGTATCGGCGATACCGATACCGATACCGATACCGATATCGATGGCTTGGTAAAAAAATAAATAGTGAATTATGCATAAAAAGTTACCAACATTTAACAGAGACTCAACTGTTAATCGTATTCTTTTAAATAAAAATGCCAAATCAAACAACAACAAAACCATTTATTTTAGTATTATTATTTTACAAAGTTAGTTAAACTTTAAGTAATACACATACAATCAGTACCTAATAAAAGTTTACTATTGGTAGAGTTTTTTCAGAAAACAAAGTGCGCACGCGCGGGCGGCCTCCCGCATCGTTCATTGGGCGCGGTTTTTTGAATTGTTTGATATCGGTATCGGTTGTTTTATTATCGGCGATACCGATATATCGGCTTGCCGATTATATCGGCCGATATATCGGTATCGGTATCGGTATCGTTACATCCCTAGTAAGATCTTAATCTGATCGAAATGTATAGAATCCTAGAATTCAAAAGGATAATAGTTAAGCAAGAAACAATAAAGAATATGGTATTCAGGTCATCTTCGCACGATAGCATCGATCTGCGAAACTTCGGTTATAAGTTTCGTAGAGTACGATCCAAATTTTGCCGAAATACGTCTTCCATTACAATCTTATCTAAAGTAGTAAAACCAACGATCCATCGAAATTGGTAAATATCGGTCAATGGATATTCATAATCTACATTATGTTATTATTATAATATCCGCAAATTTTGCTATAAAAGGGAATCCTTTATTTCCAATATCTTTATCATAATACGAAATATCAAATAAAAGCCGTAATAGAGGGACGAAACAAGACAAAAGTGATTTCATTTCTGTATCAGGTAAATCAATGTGTACCGGAAAAGTTAGCACGCAATTCACAAATAAAATAAGGGGCACAACATTTGTTAGCATTCATATGAACATAAAGGGTAACTCTATATGCGCGGAACGTACTGCGGTCCCACTCATCTTTATTTGTTTTAGATTACTTTGGGCTTTGGAAAGTTAGCGCGTACGGACCGTGAACACATCTTCGGATTTATAAGGGATTTGCGAATAACAAACTTATACAAGGATGAAAAAATTATCACTAAGTTTTTCAATTCGACGACGTGAGTTGTTGATACAACGTTAGTGAAGTTTGTTCGAGAGTCAAAGTGTTGTTGTTCTTGCGAACGGCTCGAGTTTCATACTTTATTTACATTTTATTTTTATTCAAATTACCTTGATTTCTTTATACGTCTTTCTCTTACCTTGCGTGCTTTTATACCTGTATGTTTGTGATGAATTTCTTACCTACTACTTCAAATAACAAAATATGGTGTATCGATTTGTATGTCAAATTTAAACAAAAGAGTTACAGCGGCCACATAATATCTATTACCTTCTAGCATTTTTCCTGCATTCCAAAACCTGGATTGAATTTTCCACAGATTAAAATAGAGTGTATTAAAATAGTTCACATGCTGGTTTAGTTTCCCGGCTATGATAATCAAATACATGCACGTGTGCACACGGCCAGATAGTGATGTTACATTACATACCTACCCGCTTCCCAAACCATTGTTAATGTTCACCCCAAATGCGAGAATGAAGTTGTAATAGAGTCTTTGTTCTGAAGACTGAATGTGATTTCCTTACTGTATTTTTGCTATTTAAAATGAAGTTTATAGTTCCCATATATGGAATTAAGAAACGTCGCAGATAATTAATTTCTTTTCAAACTTATTATTTTAAGCCAGCATTTTACTGGCGTACACTGGGGTGGACATAAAATATTTGATTGTTTGATAATATGGATTGGATAAACTGAATTTTGAATTGTGTATCTATATTCATATCTATAATATCAGTGAAAATAATCAGGATTTGTAGGTATCTGGATCAGCGCAAGTCAAACCATGAAGATGAGCTTTTCTTAATAACACAATGTACATATTTTGCTTTCCATCAACCGTTGTAGAAGCACACTATTCCCTTTGCATTTTCATTTAAAAAATATTTTTATATCATATTATAATATATCTGCAGCTTTGTACAGAACAATAGAGATAAGTTCTACGTATGACAAAGGAGTGTGATAAATGATATTCATTTGAAGATAGCAAAAGTTCAAAAGCTTTTTCCTGAAAAAGTAATATTTGGGGCACTCGCGGAATATCGCGTAATGTGATAGTCGAAGCCGCTAGCGCAGTTCATTTGAATATTTCATAGGTTTGCGGAGGAGGCGTTTGGTTTAAGTGATTACCGGGGCTGGCAGCGGAGATATATGCGCGCGTCAGAATGTCTTACATTGCTTAAATTATTATACATAAATCACCTTGCTATTATGATCGTCCGTATGATGTGTGCTTAAAAGCTTTGATGATGCCTTTTTGGTATTCAACGTTTTTAGGTACTCTTTGAAAGATGTTAAATGAAATAATCCTGATGATACATTATTGATGCAACTTCCATTTTATTATAACTTCTCCTATTGAATAAGTTTGAAGATAGAATTTATAGATACTAGAGCAACATGTGTTATCTGTCTTGCACCCGCACTGGGCCAGTATGGTGGATTATGGTCCGAACCCTCATAGGAGGCCCGTGTCTCTACAGTGAGAAAATATTCGGGATGATGATGATGACTAGAGCCATATCGTTCATTTATTTCTGGCTTCCGAAATGGCCACCAATAGTTTTATCGTTTCAGCTTTTTACCCATTATTCTAACATGATATACCTACACATTCACACATCATCGAGGAATATGACAATTACGTAGTGTCGTGAAGTAAATCATAAGCTAGTAGGTATTTACGAAATATGGTAAAAGCTTAGGACAGAAAATTATATCACCAACCCAGGGGGCCTAAAACAGTGGACAATCAATCATTAGTGACCTTAACAAATGTTTAAATCTGGATTTGGTTGATTTATTTGCAACTTGATTTTTAATTAATGTTTCCATATTTAATGATATACTCAAAAACAAAACTACGTTGTGAATAATGATATGCGATATATTTATAATAACGTGTACTATATATCACACATATGGAAAATAATATGGTATACCTGCAATTATCCAGTGAAAATTATAACTGATCATTAAAAATATATGCTCCAATAAACATGGCTTGCGATATTGTAAGAATTTTTAATTAAACAGTGCAATAATAATCAGCTCTCGTACGTGTACTTTCTCTGTAATTTTTTTTTTGAATTTATTTAATATAGATTATCGTAGTGTTGCTCGTTTTAATTTTTTTTTATAGAAAATTTTCAGGTGTTTTTAATGATGCAAATTCCATGTTGCCGAGAAAAATTTATTGGAATAATAATATACAAAAATATAATAGTATTGAATATATCTATGTAGGTATATAAATGTTTATAGAATATAGGCTGATGTTTTAATGCGTCAGATGGAAAAAATATTATATGACTATAATACTGTAATATTTAATTTTCAATTTTAACTATTTGTAGGTTTGTTCTTTATCTCATAACTGTCAAAAGCTCTTACATATTAAAATAACCAACTATTTTAACTAAAATACAATGCACACAACCAAGCAGAGTAAAATCTGATTGCACTAGGTCGTTGTTAAAGCTAAGTCTAGATTTATGAATACTATAAATATATTCTGTACATAATATATTTATTATGTACAATCGTAAAACATCGTATTTGCAATTGTGCTTTTCAGAACAATCTCGTTGAGATTTATCTTAGAACAGTAGTAACCAATATTGGTGCTTAAATAGTTTGTGGGAAAATATGTAATAAAAATTTGCAATATATTTATTTTTGGTTTTTTGGTTTGGATTTGGTTTGGATTTTTATTTTGATTTAGACGTTTATTAAATAAATGTTCCAACCATTTTAATGCATTTAAAAATTATATAATGCTGATATACTTCATAATCCACTAATCTAAAATTAAGTTACTTACTATAAATCAATAAAACTTGTACAATTCATGCACAAGATTATAGATTAATAAGATAAAATTAGTGTTATTCAGCGATATTTCAGTTTTAATAACTTAAAACACCAAGACAATTGAAGCGCAAGATTTTAAAATAGATATTTTTATGAAAGTCTATTTTAATTAACGCTCCTTTCAGTGCTCTTGTCGTTTTCACACTGACTAGATTATGCAAAGCGCTATTTCGTGATTCTATTTAATGCTGTTTCCATGCATATAAAATGGCCAGTTAAACTGGATGCCCTTTCTAATCTCTAACACAACTAAACTAACTTGGAGATTATATTTCATATCGCGTCACTAACATCTGGGCCGTCGCGTGCATTTGATACCAAGTGGACACATACGTAATAATACATGCAAGTATTAAACATACGTCAGCTGTCGTTAGCACTGTTTGAATATGTAAGCGTGTTGAAATTTCAGCTTTCAATGACACTAATGTCAATATGATGCGAACTACGGAGTGCAACCGCGAACCTGTCGGGTTGTCAGCTAATAATTCAGTCGACAAGATTATATTTAAATGCTGGAGGAAATACGACATTCTCCGTGACACTCCAGGGATCATCATAAACGAGGCTGAGAGCAATAAACACATAAATTGACATTATAGTGCTACGTTTTATCATTTCGGATATTCAGGTGGGTGGCGTGCCGGCGTTATATGTCGGCGATATAACGAGTTGGAATATTAAACCGAAGCAAGAATAGGCCTCTAAGGAGATGGGAATTATACGACAAATGTGCAAACTGGTAAGCGTTTTACGACTGAAATGACGCGCTGAATCGGATTTGGATCACGTCGTTGCGAAAACGGTTGGCGTGCTGTCCTCGACTTGCATAAATTTGCACAATTAAGCAAGACCTTACAACAGATCTTTAGTTTAACATTCCTATTGTCTTCCTTAGAATATCTACTGGATTATTTTTATTGTTTGATTCTTGTTGACCTAGCAATTTGACAATACGGATTTGACAATACGGATATATAGCGTAAACGTACAATACCTACTTACACAAAATAAACTCATAGTACGTAACCCTATTTTGTGTGTTTATAAAAGATTTTAATTTAAATCTTTCATTATTACAGCTCGTATTTTATTTTCTAATTTTATCAACGAGAAAGCGATAGGTTAAATTTTTAATCTTTCGTGTGATTAAAAAGTTTAGCACCACATGACAGTCAACGGTACAAGAAACTGCAACTTGTAAATTTTTACCACCGAATGCTGTCTTTTAAAAATGCATTTTTCTCTACAAGGTACAAAGGTTGGCAGAGTTTAACGCCTCGTTAAGTTTCAAACGAGATAGATTCAGTCAACGATAAGTACTTGAGAAGTTCTAGTGAAACACTAAGGCTTTATCAAAGTTATCGGGTACGTTAAAACTGTGTAACACGATAACGCTGCGTTCAATCAAGGATAACATGCTATATGTAATTATTTAAATCCTTGAAAGTGGATGAAGCATGTTTTTTCGATCGTACTAAAAAAATATTTAGAACCGGATCAGAAAGCAGTTTCTATATGTAGAGTAGAGTCGACATGCAACTCTAGTAGCGTTCTTTCAGCAAATAATATGTAACTGAGCTTTTTTTGTGTGTTCGTTTGATAGAGAAGGAAACATGAAGTAGGTCAGACACTAATCAATCTTGTATGTTTTTTTGAAATCCCTGTTAGGTTATATATTGAGATATTTATGATTGTCTAATTAATGTATGTAAGAGAAATATGACAATTAATGTTAAAATAAATTTTATCATTAGTTTTAACAGTTATTTTAACAAACTATGAGAATATTTACGGAGTAATGTAAAGTGACCGTAAACTCATCATTAAAAATGGAGAGTGCTTACTTTTCTTACCTTATATTTATGTCTCTAAAATTAATGAATGCTCCAGTTTTCCCGCAGTATTGAATTAAATTTTAATTACTTTTAAAATAAATCAACCTATGCGAATTACTATCAAACTGTTTGTTAATGAACCATATAAAATTACAAACAAAAATGCTTTCTTAGTTGAAACTAGAATAATATAGAGCTTATAACTCATACCAAAATAGTTCTGAACGATAATATATTCAGATCGCAATAGTATTTGTAGCAATCGGTGACAGCTGCATTAGGAAGTGGGACATTATAATTTATGGGTCATATTTGTACAGCAACTGTTTCCCTGACAATTGTCGGAATTCCAGTGGCATCTGATACTATGTACAATTTTGCAAGCGATTAACAATGATGCGTTGCATTTTTGTTTGGTCGGTTTATATCTGCGTAATAAATATGAATCACCTAAAACGTAGTACCGAGTTTAATTCTTATTTGAGTAAAGTGGTGTCGGGCAAAAAATTATATAACTTTAGGAAATATTTGCTTTTAGAAATTTAAATATCAAGCTGTTCAATCTGTCACGATTCGTGTTAAAAACCACGCAAGAATGCAATAAAGTTATAATTAAGAAAATCGTCATCAAGGCGATATTCGTTTATGAATATAAAAAGAAGTGTAATTAATAATGTCAGGTAACAACCTAATTGATTTTGTGGATAAATAACAAATAGAAACAACAATACAAATTACCAGGTATCAAAGAATTTACATCTATGCTAATATATTAAGCGACAGTTAAATTAAATTTAGCTTTAATAAGGATGATGTGGAATTTATTTCTTAATTCACGTACAGAGTGAACTTATGAAGAAAACAGATTACAGAATAAGTATAATATGTCAAGATAGTGACCAACAAAATTTTAAATATAGTTAAAATTTATAATGAAAAATTCAAGTATTATTTTAAAACTTGATTGCCCTTCATTGTGCGTGATTACACGCACTTGGCTGATGTTATCTTTTTGACAAATTATATAAGTATACAATTTTGTCATCTTCATTACCTACAATATCACCTTTTGGCTGTTATATAAAAGCATAGTGCTTGCCAAGCATGTTATTATATATCTGTCAAGACATAAATATCATTTTATTATTACAACAATATCGTGATTATAAGCTTGATATCATAGAAATTGAGTAGCTGTCATTTCACGAGCCTTTTATTGCATCTATATAAAACGGTTTCTTTTGATAGAACTAAAGATAAGGGTACTTTGATCTTTGTTTGTGAAATATCTTTAAAATTTATACTTTAGCAGATATTATTAGCAAATTTCTATCTGCTATCCTTCCTATTATCATTGTAAGTAAAATTAATCAGGTGAAACAAATGAAAATCGTTGCAGCAGTTTTTGAGGTTATCGAATTTATATATTTAAAGCTTATTTACTTAGTCGATAAGTTATTAAAGAGATTAACCAAAGAAAATAACGTTTCCTTTCATATGTAGGGATTTAGCATGCCTATTGTCTGTAGCATGTTTCGTAAACAGTAATGATAAATAGACAATAGAGAATGTGTAGCAATAGAAACGGCACAACACATTTAACTTCTAGACAGTTCAAGGAATTTTCCTGAAAGCTTTTCGATCTTTTATTTAAAGAGTAACCGAGTTAATACAATAGGTAGATAATATGAATGGGTCTCACGTTTACACAAGCTCGAGCTAGCCCAGGCGAGTCTGTCTGCACTATGAATATATTTTAAAGCCAACCCAGACAACGCTTGCGGACTTTTCTTTAAAAACGTGACGATGTAATGTAACGAATATTAAGTTCATAATATTTATCTCGACAACATTTTCAAATTTAATTTACGAGCGCAAAAACTGACGTTGAATATTTATGTGTTTAATATGAGTGTATATTTAGAACGGTTTTGAGAATGAAATTTAAATGAAAAAGATACCATTAAATCCGTATGGAGTGTACGTACACTCCATACGGACATGGGGCAGATGCATTTTACATCTGTTTAACTGATCGATTTTCTTTAGAGGCGGGTAGGTACGTGATCAGCCTTCTTTGCACTGCCAGATTGCGAATTTTTTCCACTGGGGACGGGACTAAGGCCCTTTACGTTGTAACACTGAAGCGCTAAGCTAAGCATTATATTTTATTGTTCTAAGAAGCCGGTAAAAATCTAATTATATCTATTCGACTATTAACACGAAAAATTCAATTAAAATTTAATTTGGCGCTAGGAGAAAAAGAAAATTGGGCCGAGATTTTTAGACACATTTAGATAGAACTAATAAAGTGCCTCAAATTAAGCTAATTCCAATGTACTTTTCTTTCTGTTTTAATTTAATTTATTCAGAATACTAATTTTAGGGATTTTCTTTATAATTGACAAATTATCTTTTATCATACATTTTGTATAAGCTTAAGTTATTTGTTTTGTTATAATGCTGTATTTTCTGTGTAAACTTGGTAATTAGCTAGTTGTTGGCTCTAACGTTAGATATAGTATCAAGATATTATTTGCATTATGTATTAGATTAAAATATATTGTCGGCATTTATGTACAAACTTCATTGTGTTTATTATTTTTCTTCGTAGTTATCTTATTCGGACAACCTATTAAATTGATATTTCTTCCACTCTTATTCTAACGCAGAGTTATTCCGTCATTGCTGTTTTAATTAATTTCCTCGTAGATTTATCTAATTATCTGTTCCAAAATATTTATTCAGGTTGGTAATTGTCCGTGAATTTCAATAATTTAAAAACAAACAAATTTGGAGCGAGTGGGTAAGGACAAACGTTCGGGAACTTTGTATTTGCCTAATTAACTACATTCAGGGGACCCTTTCCTGATTAGATCACGTATCGAGAGGATCAAAATGGATCTCCGAGTAAATAGAAACTTAGTTTTATTATTGTTTCACAAAGATAAATTGCCGACGAACAGAAGACGATTGACAA
Source organism: Colias nastes (assembly GCA_907164665.1). Lineage (NCBI taxonomy): Eukaryota > Metazoa > Arthropoda > Insecta > Lepidoptera > Pieridae > Colias > Colias nastes. The sequence goes on along the minus strand of CAJQZM010040948.1, from coordinate 84,294 downwards.
TGCCTTCAAAGTTTCAATTGAATATTGTATAAGTTACAGCTGATAATTGAATAAATAAAGCCGTTATTGACTTTCATTATAGTGTTGTACTACCGTCTCGCTGTACGGCATAATGCTGCTATCAGGAATTAATGAATTTTAAAATTGCACCCCATGCAAAATTGTTTAAAATTGTAATTTTTAAAGCGCTATACTGCTTCTTTACGATCAACATAATAAACGTTGTGAAAGGTAATAACTGGAATTGGTGTCTCAATGATTAAACTTAAATCGCGAACGGAAAATGCGAATACAATATTCCGTTTATAGACTACAACGTCTGACTGGATTCATTGAGTATTTATTACACTGGAATTGCTTCAAAAGCTTCATTCTTTAATACATTTACATCCGGGACATTTTCATATTTCATGACGAGTGATAATTCAAGTAAAGATAATGTTTTAAGCTCGTGTGTTAAATTTAGGTCAAACGAGAAACGAATTGCCGTGTCGGCCAGCGAGCGCTGACTCGTGATGAATACTCGGTAATGAAGCGATGTTATACGCTGAATGGAAAGTTTTTCAGAGCTCGCAACGCTCGTTCGTTGTGCACACCTCGATTAGCCTTAAATTTGAAAGAACATTAGCAAATTTTCGCAGAAATATTTAGTCGTTATTCATGCGAAAGTGCCAACAACTTATTTAAATTATTCACGTTCGCAACACGCTATGTGTCATTTTGCGCCGTGATAGACGAATGAGGTGGGAGGTAAAATGAATATTAGTCCACTTTAGTACTTAAGTTGTAGGTTTTTTACATGAATTTTTACTCTATACGGATATGTTCGAGTTTGTTGAGTTTCTTATGAAATTGTAGAAGGAAAACAACATAAAACTACCACGTAAAATTTAATTTAAGTTCAATTATATTTATTATCTATAGTAAAGCAATTTTTCAATTTCACTTTCAAAATTATATTTATTAGTTATCTAATACTTCCACTTATTATCTAATAACCTACTTAATTTAGAAAACCTCCATGATTACCGTATTAATTACGTTTATAGTACATATACAGCATGAATATATTACCTTCCGCCGTTCTACAATTGCCCATTTGATTTGATCCATCGCGATAGCATTCCGGCCGAGTGTCCAATAACACATTAAGCGCAGTTTTTGTCAACATACGTTGTAGGTTTGATTAAAGTAATAAATCCTGGGCCAGCGGTTATCTCCCATTTCTGCGCGAATTAAAGCGACAGAGCAGGATTCGGTAGTAAATTGTCCACGAACCGCGGCTTTCTTCTGTTAACATCTTGCGTAAATAATTTAGCGCTTGCTTTGTTCTGAATCACAATTTAGGGGCTAATAATTCAATATTATTGTCGTGGAAAGAATGAAGATTTTCGGGATGGAATGTACCTACTTTGGAACGTCTGTTGTTTTCTTAACGACTGAGTGAGGACTTATGCAAATTCCTTAATATTGTGTTGTTTAACAATTCTGTTTGTTTAAATCTATTTTATCTATAAAATTCTATTGTAATAGGTCAATAAATGACTGTTAAAGATATTAAAGAAAATCTATACATGGAGGGCAATTATAACAGCAATAAAAGTCAAATCAATTCACTATCGTTTCAGGATTTTCGTCTGTACGCGATTCATGCAAAAACTACTGTGTGCATGATCAGTTTTTAGCGCTGCATAATTTTAATTTAGCGGAAGGTAGGGTTTATTACCTACTGCGGAGACAAAGTCGTAGGAATAGTTTAAATATTTATGTTCCCATTTTTATTATTCACGCTCGATTTTTACGTATTATTCTGTAAGTCGAAGTCTACTGCGTGGCTGGTCACAGAAATGCTAAAATTCCAAATAAATATAATAGTGTATGCATTTATCACTCGAACAATCACAATAACTCAACTGCATCAACATGGTCACGTAATACGAATACAAACGTGGGAACAAACAAAGGTGGCGAGGGCTGATCAAATTGGCTTCTCAAAATTAACGGCGTTAACGGCCTCTTCGCTCGATAGCCATAAATTACGGTCAGAGTTGATCCCATTCAGATAAATCAAACGTTGGATGGAATGGAAATTCGATTATGTCCTTTATATTCGCATTAAATGGTCAGTGTGTTTGTAAATTCTGTTTGATTGAATAACGCGGCACTTGATTAACGTGATACACTTATTTTATTTTGACGGTAGTACGTGAATTCGCGATTTTATTTTTACTCCGTGTCAGGTTATCGTAATCGATTTTTTTTTTACTGTAGATAGGGAAGCGCTTGACCACAATCTCCCCTATTGTAAAGCTAAAATTTGGTCTAGGATGATACGCGCTTCCCTAGTACCTAGGTACCCGTTCACTCTACGCTTGAATGATATTAAAATAATATAGTAAGTATGTAAGTTTTTATTTTATAGTATTTAGTTTATTTATAATCTTTATTTAATAATATTTTTATTATTTTTGTATAACATTATTATTTATTTATCTTTGCGTATACCTACTTTCTACCTACCTCCTATTTCTAGTTTATTATTTATCCTTCTATCAGTTGGTTGCCTGGAAGAGATCACTCTTAAGTGATAAGGCCGCCTTCTGTGCTGTTTTTCTTTTAGAATAAGTTTTGTTTGTATTTTTTGTATTTTGGCAGCACAATAAAGAGTTTAAATAAATAAATATTTGTTGAATATGTACCTACTTATCTAAATGTACTTTTAACGTTTAGATTTTTTTATATTATAATAAGTTCACGTAACCATACTGTTTCACATTAATGATTTATAATTAATGACACAATTAACGATGTAATTTTTTTTGTGTTTCGGGCGTCAAGATCCGCACAAACAATGGGATCCACATAGGGACAGAATGGAGGTAGAAGGTGTGGAACCTTCCTTTCTTTGCTGTTCTGTTGACAGATATAACAAGGAGAAACCGCTCTACCACGGATCGTTTTATTATCACTGTCATGCGCAGCCAGAGAACAATACCTAATGTTTTTTTTTTGTAATTCAATGATAGTATTTCATGTATTAAAGAAATTAATTTCTATAAAGATGACACCGAATTATTCACTTATAAAGGGTTAATTTGTTTACAGGTTGGCCACAAGGTAACCTTATTCTAAAAATTATTGAGGTAGAAGGTTGTCTTAAATATTTAACGAAATTATTCGTTAAATATTTAAGACAAATATTACGTGTTGCAGTATTTCTTTATCCTAATTAATAGTGAAGTTATTCAACATGTAACTGTGCTTTATTGTAATTAGAACATGTCGGATGTAACTTTAAATTGTCTTGTTTGGAACTTCTACAATACTTGTAGTTGACAATGAATGGGATAAATGTGTTCTTTGAAATACTAGCGAGTGTCCCTTGTTTCGCTTTAGTTTAGAGAAGTATAAGCTCCTAACCAGTCATAAAGGATATCTCATTTGTATTCTATTACATGCAATTTATAGGCAAAGGTGTTTGATGCATGTATGGGCTATTTTAGACGAAAAAAATCGACTTATGCTAACTAAGACTGTCACCGAAGTTTCATATCAAGGGAGTTTTTATTAAGTGTTAGATCCATAAAAAACCTCGAACTTTAGGTAATGAATTAAATAGCATTTTTTCTTGTAGGTATCGGAGTCCAATTTTCGGAATTTCTTAACGCTCCAACGCACATCCTCACATTTTTACAATGACAGCGAAGCGGCGAATAAATAGCATATGACAATACATGGACATTTTGGGGTCCCGAGAATATGGTACAAGTGAACTTTTCACATAAATCAGAGGTCTAACTTTATTCAAACGACTCTCTGGCGACATTCGTTTGGAATCCACGTCAAACGAAACTTCGTATGGGAAAGCTTCTTTCTAAGAGTGCGAGTTACTTTGCGGAGTCAGTTTGTCTTATGAACACGTTACTCGTTTAACATTAAGAACGAGACGAAATCGTATTTAACTTTTTAGTTCCATCCTCGAGTACGATTCAAAAATGCCTTCATTATAAGTTCTTTGTTCAAGATATGAGAGTACGTGAGATGTTTCATTGTTTATGAAGATAGTCTGCGAATAAACTATGTAACTTTTCTTTGAATGAAACATGCAACTTCCTCATTTATTCTGTAAGTATGAGTTGCAATAGCATTGATCATAGAGAAGGTTAACATACATATAACGCGCTCTCCGAGTTTACTCATAATTTGATTGTAAAATCCGAATACGCGTTTGGTACATATTATGATCCTAACCAGTTTTATTGTTTCTATCACGTATTATTTTTATTCAAACAAACTTTGAATACAATTTTTTCTTACGACTTACAAAGTTAATCATCAATTGGTTTGAGAGGATGGAACAGTAACATTAAGCACTATCCCGCCTAATCTGACAAACGCTGGCGGCCTTATTGAATTGGCGGGAAACGCTGCACATGTTCAATTAAATTTTATCTGCTTTTACTGCATTCATATTGCAATTCCAAATTGCAATCGTTGACGCGCTTTGCGATATTGCAAACATTGTATTTTTCAATTATGTCGACGTTCGCAATTCATTTAAAATTTTTATTATTTAAATAATCGGATACGTGATGTTCGCTTACAGAACAATATTACAAAAGTTTACAAAAAGGGTAGGTATGTAGATATCGTTTTCATTTTCATTAATTTAAAATAATGTTTTGTTTTTGTTTCGCTGGATACAGGCATTGGATAGTTTGAAGCAAAAAATAACAACTATACTCTGTCCATTATATTATTTGCTTTTTGACAGCTTCACGCTTATGAAGGATTGTATTGTCTATGTTAAAATGTCATACAAATAATTAATGTACTTCATGGACAGGTCCCGCCCACTTAGTGATGTCTACACAGAATTATTCAATGATGGGTCGATAGATTATAATAATCGATAGAAATACTCTGTAAAATGTATCCGATACAGAAAAATTCTTCTATTATGTTATATAATTTAAACATAAAGACAACCAAATTGTAAGATAGAAACCAATAAATAATAAAATATTAGTTTAGTTTAGTTTTAACATAAAATGCATAGATATGTGGTCTTATTATTACATATCTTATTAGTATGTTTACGTTGTAATTATTATTTACGTACCTGATTCGATTTATGATAATATTTTGAATTTATAATTGAAATGGTATCACAATCGATAATCTTTTGTACATCACTTCTGGTATCACCCGTCGAGCTGTCAAAAAGCAATTCTTATAGTGGACAGACTATACTTATGTATGTTTTTCATTACATGTTTGCTTTGTCTTTCTTCGAAAGTTTTAATTAGTAGATAGTTTAATTTTATGAAATATTCAAGATTTTGGATTAGCTAATGCGATGTCAAATAAGTAAATTTAAGTTAATTTACAAAGTTGTAATAGTTAAGATCTTATCATTATAAAAGTTTGAAATAATTTCAATGTGTTAGAAACTTTCCATTTTAAAATTATATATCACGCCGTTTAAGTCTCTAAGAAAATGCTTAAACATTTTCAAATTATGTAATTTGTTTGTAGTATAATTTTTAGCGTATAAGACCAGAAATTACAAAGAATTCACTTTATTTAGTTTGGCTTACTATACAGTCTATATAAATAATAATTAATGTTGTGAAATTTCATCTGGTTCTTAATTTTAAAATATTCGGAAAATAGATGATTCCAAAAGCCGTGATGTAGGTAACTACTCCGTATACCTACGAAAGCCTTGCTTTTGTTCATGTTGCAGAAATGATTTCCTATATTATGCTGGTATGATATTGATTTCATAATACTATTTTCGCAATAAGTAGGTAAATGGTATTCGCATCAGGCGTCCGCGGGTCACAAACAGGATTTTAATAAAAGTAAATTTATTCAATAAAATACCACAGAACGGACCTTTATTCGTTACGGATCTGAAACTTGAATTCATTTAATATTCGTTGTCAATTGTTCGCAAAATGTTCAGAAAATTATGTAGAATAGTTTGATGTTTCTAGCATAAATTGAAGGAGATTTATCAATTTATTTTGTTATGAATAGTATAAAGTATTAGGAAAACCTATAAAATAGAAATAAGTACTACATAACAGTACTTACAATTACAATGTATCTTTGTGTTCATTATAAAGATTGATAAAAATGCTTAAAGCTGGCGTCATAGTCATATATAGAAAGGATCAAATAAAATAAATACATAAAACAACACACAGTAACAAACAGGAAGTTAAAATAGGTACATTTTCATTTAGAAGAACAGTTGCATAAAGAATGACATGAAATATTATTAAAATCAGTATCAAAACGTTTGAAAGGAACGGTGAACTTTAAGAGGCCGTATCGATTTTAAGAGTGATTTTGACTTGTTTCTTTAATTCTTTAGGAGCTCGTTTAAAAAAACTAACTACTATGTTATATGAAAGTAATGGTATAATTTAAAATTCTCTAGAATATTCGATTATATAGATCTGCCGTAACAACGTTTGCGCTCCCGTATATAATCTAAAATTCTAGAGAACTTTAAATTATTCCATTTCTTTCATAAAACAAATAATATGTATTTTTTTTATTGCAAATTTTTAAGCATTAACCTATCATTTAGTGTGTATTTTTTATTTTTTTTAACTCTGTTGTAAGAACTAGAAATTCGACGCCATATACGCATAAAATTTCATCAAAGTAAGGCTATTTTAACTGAGATGTTCTTTGAATTTTTCAATAAAAGTACATAAATTGCCTCGAACATATTTTAGGATGTCTCAGTGTCTTTATTGTAGTATATTTTATAAGAAAACTTCTTCTATTAAATTCCGTGTAAAATACAAAGACACGAACGTCCCGCATGGAAAAAATTGAAACACGCCTTAGGTTATTGGCTATTAAACAAACTGGACAATGAATATCAATAAATTGTCTCGAACGTATTTTAGATATTGAATGAATCTTTAATTTAAGATATCATCACACATTGTTACTAATTTAGTTTTGTTAAACGAGCGTCTAAAGAATTACAGAAACAAGTAAAAATCACTCTAAAATCGATAAGGGGCCTTAAATGAAATGTACGTTCTCTGACTTTCTTTAGTATTGAAACTTGGAAAGCCTTTTATCAAATGAGTTGAGATCGGTACGATTGTAGTTCTTCAACTACCTACTTACCCTATTTCTTTAAAAAGTAATCATCAAAAATATAAAATACTTAATGAATATTAACGTTTCAATGTGTCCATTTGGTCGATAGGTACTATTCTATTGCATTTTTAGTTGTTATTAAGTATACAAAGTACTTATCCAGTATAATTAAAACTACATACACCTATTAAAAAATATGTTTCTTTTCCGGTTTATTTCCACCATAATTATGATGCAATTATGTCAGATCGGACATTGTTCTTAGAAAATTCAAATTAATTAGACATTCGCATTCGCACCTATTTCTATCCTCGAACAATAAAAGCCAAATAATTAGACAAAGGAAAATTAGCACAAGAGATAACAAGCAGAAATTATAAATGCCAAATAAAAATCGTAATTTACGCGAATAAAACTTGTTCTTAAAAGTTGAGAAAACATACGGAATTCGAAATAAGTCAAGTCAAAACTCTCCTACAGATAACAAAGAGTATTCGAGTATGAAAGCATTTTGGCGAGGTTTCGTTGCAATGCCTACTGATTTATTTGAAAACTTATCTTCTAAAAGTCTGGTCCAGTAAGTATAAGAAGGAAAAGGAAACATATTATTTGGACGGCGGGAAAATGTTGGAAATTCAGATGTTTCAACGCTAAGGAAGTGGAAGTGTTAGTGTCACGCTATTTTTAATATTATTTAATTAAAAAATTAAATTATATTTGATATTATTATTTGTGTGTAGAGTTGACACTTAGTCGACATATTTTACGTAGAAAATATAAAGAACTCTAAGACGTCAAAAATCTGAAATCTTGAAAATAAATATCTCATATTAATTGGGTAGATACCAAATAATAATAAGATACCTGAATAATAGTTTAGTTACAGTAGTAGTATAAACATGTATATATAGATACCCTTTAAAGTCGTTAAATAACCAATCAGAAGTTGTTATATGAAATTTGAAACAGTATATAAAGTTCTCTCTACGACGAAGCGATATTATATCATTATTCCACTACAACTTTACAAATTACGTATGACTGTATGTGTGTTATATTTTCACTATTTTAATAACATTGTAGATTATTATAAGCACTAGGCTTTTTTAAGTTATGTAAAGACCTAATTTTATTGACATATAGAGTGGATACAAATAGTAAAGTCTTTATTATTTTTATGTGACGTAATATATAATTGAAACAAATTTTGGCTATGTTTAATAATAGAATGAAAGTAACTTTCTTTAATACATAAATCTTTAATACTTACAAATTCCCTCTTTATACCATAAATTATATTTCTAAGTTGCTGACACCCCTCCAATATTTCCTCTCCGAAACTTTTTTCTATTCTTAAACTCTTCAATGTTATTTCAACCTTTCCCCTTTATAAAATTCAGTAAAAAATTCATCTCAATTTTGTTTTGAACATAATATAATTATAACTTTTGAGTAATTGAGTCCGTAAACTCTGAACTACTTAAAACGATCGAGGTTAAGAATTATTGACTTTTGGAAAATCCTAATCAAGTTGCTTTTGTAATTGTATTGATACCAACATACAAATAAATTAGGTACTTAGGATTTTTACTAAAATTTTTATATTCAACTTTTAGTTTTATTTTTTCGACAATTATTTAATATTATGACTTTATATTCTGTCACTCCGATGTCGCTTTAAAATTTAAAGAAACGTACATACACAATGTATTATTAATTTTCAGTTCCATTATATTCAACTTTAGTAAGAAGTCGAAATTACTTTGTACACTCCCATTTCGGCAACGCATACTTAATATCTACATATTATAGCGTAGGGTTGGCAGCATATAACAATGTCGATGATTAAAAATTGAATTGAACAATATTCAGGTACATTTTTATAGGTATTAAAATTTCAAGGTCTCATCATGGCAATACCGTCGCATCATGGAGTAAGGCGACGATTTTGATATCTTTGAATCTTGCCAAAGAAGTTTCACTTTTGACACGTGTGATCGGCACACACGCTCTTTCTCGATACTACTTATTAGTTTATTTTTGGGTAAAGAAATAAAATCGGTATTCCTAATACCGATTTTATTTGTTACCATTGAATATAAGTAGATTATATGAGATTTTTCTATTCAACGTGCGTATAGTCTGTCCACTATAAGAATTGCTTTTTGACAGCTCGACGGGTGATACCAGAAGTGATGTTCAAAAGATTATCGATTGTGATACCATTTCAATTATAAATTCAAAATATTATCATAAATCGAATCAGGTACGTAAATAATAATTACTTACAACGTAAACGTACTAATAAGATATGTAATAATAAGACCACATATCTATGGATTTTATGTTAAAACTAAACTAAACTAATATTTTATTATTTATTGGTTTCTATCTTACAATTTGGTTGTCTTTACGTTTAAATTATATAACATAATAGGAGAGTTTTTCGGTATCGGATATATTTTACAGAGTATTTCTATCGATTATTATAATCTATCGACCCATCATTGAATAATTCTGTGTAGACATCATTAAGTGGGCGGGGCCTGTCCATGAAGTACAATAATTATTTGTATGACATTTTAACATAGACAATACAATCCTTCATAGGCGTGAAGCTGTCAAAAAGCAAATAATATAATGGACAGAGTATAGGTGTCTATAGACGTTTCCTTATCAATCTGATTAAAAGTTGTTTTTATAACTGAATAATTAATGTGTGGGAGCCAAATATTTCCTTAATCGTTCATTTAAAAGAAATGAATGAATAAGTAGATAAACCTCTTGAGAAATTATACATATTGTTTTGAAAAATCTAAGTTATTTCCATCGTTTAAGAAAGATTTGTGATTTTCGTGAATATCTTTAATGTTATTAAAATATCTTGTTGGAACGTATCTACTAAATAGCTAAGTAGATTTTAACAGCTAACGTATTATTATGGTTGTTTAAAAAATAAAATACGCAGATTCGAAATGAAACAGAATAAAAAATTGTGTCAAAAGTTATCGATGAAACTTGCACATCTCTACCAGTTGCAACAGTATTAGCTGCTCATGACGTTTATGATCTGAAGTGATGTTGCTTTTAAAGTTTTCGTTGTGTTGGATTAATCTTTTTTATGAAATCAATTCTATTTGGCTACTTTAGTAATTATAGTGTTGTCTTATTCTGTATCTATTAGGTGAGGTTATTTATCGGTATGTGTGGGTAGAATTTATATTCTACCCACACATACCGATAAAATATTATTATTTTCAAAGGAATATTGCTCTCTCTAGTTGATACAGAAATCTGAGTATAATCAATCTGGAATGAAACAATTTAGCATTAACATAGAAAAGGTAATACTTTAAGAAAACCTCAAATACACACAAAACACTGTCACGTATTCAAGAATATGATATAATAAAGTTACCTTGTCATCTGTCACGCAAAATAGGACTTCGGGATTTTTGTTACAAAAATATTGACATTATTACGTGTAACGCATAATAAATACGGCTATATAAATATCAACATAATATCTTATTAACCATGATATGCCTATTCAATGTTATTTTTGAACATTAAATCGAAAACATTTGATTGTATTAAATATTAACATTTTTTATGCTACTTTGTATGCCATTTACATGCTTTCTTTACCATACTACAATAAACTTATTTCTAAATCCCTAGATTAATTTTATTGCACCACCATGAATTAGCATTCTCAATTAAATATTAAAAAATAGAATAGCTAATCACAATTTCAAACTTCCAGCTGAAACAAAGTTATATTAAGCCTGTGGATATGAAAGCAAATTCACATTGCAGCTGAAATTATTCAACTTGTGTAATTTAATAAAACAAATCATTGACTTTGGAACAAGTAAAACTACGATTCTAATTTAGCAAGCGTCAGATAGCTCACACGGTAGGAAATAATTTAACCCTTATAGTCCGCTGGGATGAGTGATTTCTATCATTTCACCACTGGTCACAGAGGCTTGATGTGGCTGGTAATTGCAGCGCGTTATGTAATCCATTTCGATGTTTACGAGATGGTGTGTACAGACCTGAAATTTATGTTTCAAGAGCGACGTGGTCACGCTATGCATGCGTAATAGGTGTAGGTAATGAATTCATCTATTAACAACGTTATTTAAACACCCAATACGAATTGGGCCCTGTTGTTAGTATCGAATGAATGGCAGTTTCACTTGATGATATTGTTATATTATGTCAAATTTTATTTTTGTTGAATTTGTTTGAAATATTAATTAAACTATGTTACGTATGATGTATGTTGTCTTTTAAAAACCTAAATTAAAATGATTGAAGAAAATAAAGTAACCAAAAAATCTTTAAAATTCAAGTCGTTTGCTGCCTTTTAAAGGAAATGTAGATACAAGCTTGCGGTCTGATAAAAGCATATGACTGGATGAAAATATTATTTGAGTGGTTTGCTATCGGCTGATACCGATGGAATGTGCAAAACCAATACAATCTGACCTGGTTTCAAATCTAAGAGAGAATCTATAAAACCGTGTTTTCAAATTCTCACGCAAAAGTGTCAATTTACCCTCTATCTGTGCCAAAGGAAAATATTATGAGGAAATTTTGTTATTGCAGGAAACATTCAGGACTTCTGGAAGATGTCACCTCGCAGTTGAGTTCATACTTTTATATGACGTAATTTTCTTATTTGGTGTGACATAACTCTGAATTTGAATGCTGTTATGGATGCTTGGGTGGCATACATTTGCAGTAAAGGGATTTTCTATTATTACAGTTCCGGAAGATTGAAACAAGAATGCTTCTTGAGGAAAGAAGAAAACTTTTATTATTAGTATTTTGTACAGTTTGAAGCGTGAAACATGAAGCGTCTTTGATTTTCCATAGCAACAAATTACAAAAAAAGTGTTTTAGGTTAACTGCAATTAATAACACGTATGCTGTAGTCTATAATTATTATTTTACATATGAAAATTGTTTATAAATCCGGTATAAATCGTCCTATCTACATGCCACTTCGAAGCATTTTGTTTGTTATCAGTAGATTTTGTAACGGCCGTGAAAATCCACGTACTAAAAGTAACAGGAAAAACCGCCACTAAAGACTAGTTTTCAATATAACGAGACGATGGGAAACTAAATTTGAATCTTTTATCACAAAAGCTTTAGTTCATTGTTCAAGCGACTTCATTATGGATCAGACTATCAATGCAGATTATCTGGTTTCAATATCGATAACCGATACTGAAAATATTGTTAGACGTTTAATGAATTCAGTTACTTACAGATCCGTAATAGGGACTTAACAAGGGATTGAATTGTATCGTTTATTTCAATAATAAAGAGGTAAGTTTTATGCAGCTTTCATTTTATAGTCTTAATTATTTATTGAAAAGAGAGTGAACAGAAAATTTATACCGTTTATAGATAAATAAGTAAGACATGTAGTTAAAAGTAAATCTATGAAACAGGCACAAATATAATATATCGAATACTCGATTAAATACATGTCGAATCTTCCAACGCCAACTGCCTAAATGGCTCGATCTTGGCTCGATCACGCCAAATTTTTCCGAGAATATAATAAACTTCACAGAACGTTCATGACTGCGGAGTAGGAAAAATATGGGCGCTCCTGTACGAAAAAAATCCTCAATCTAAGAGTTACTATTATACTTAAATATTCCTTCAAATAAGAGTTCCAACAACAACCTACTTACAGCAATGTCCGACATTTTCCAAATTTTCCAATACAGGTCTAAACATACGCAAAGCAGGCGTCCGCGGGGCAACTTTGTGAAGTTTGATAAACTATAATTCAGCTAGTTGGGCACGAAGCAACTGTCGTGTTTTGTGAATACATTAGACGTCGTAACAAGCAGCCAGAACTCGTGACCCCAGAGGAGACCCTTAGGGAAATTATTGCGCTACTTCCTGTACTCTATGATACGGATAATAAAAATGTTTTCTGCTCTTTGACTTCATTTAGTGAATTTCATATTGTGTTATATTGTACCGATCCAGTGAAGTAAGGATCGGGCTCTCGATTGAAGTGTTCCGTAGCAAGATGCTAACATAACATGGGTTTTGTATAATTTGGTAGCATGTTATTTTGTATGACCTTCTTAAAGCTTTATTTTTAACTGACGATTTATTATAAATCGATTATTAAATACCCTGAATGATGAGAACTTTATGAAAACTACAAGAAAAATACACTGAAATATATTTATAACTTATAAATACAATTCAGAGTTAGTTTGTTTTACGAAAACTTTGCTCTAAAAATGAGGCAATATTCTAGTTGCCTTGCAAATTAAATATATTCTTCTCGATAACCATTATCTATACACACTATTATCTATATAATTCTAAGGAATCGATTTTTATTGAGTACATAATACATAATATACAAAGTTACTAGACGATAAAAAGATACGACGAAGACTCCTTAACAAAGCAAGTAGGTAAATGAAAACACGTAAATCAATATTCAACCAATTGTGTATATTAATTTTACGGCCTTGTTATTTAAGTATCTAATAAATTGTTTACGCTTCATATCAGCTAATACATGGAGGCATTCATAAATCGTGACCCTAATCATTTTACTACGTTCCACGTCGCTTCAATATTAGAGGACCTTAATTTTACAATATAGCAGTGGAAATTTATACTACACTGTGACCGCAATAATACAAGCAAATCCTGTAAACAACGACCGGTGAAATTAAGTCGGATGTACCCTAAATGTATTTAGAATTTAATAGGACGTGCCTCAGGAGGAAATATTAACAGGCAAGTGCTTATGATAATGATTTTCTACACCATAAACGCCGTCACGCAAGAATAACGATCGGATCTCGATGAATTACCATCTCTGCTGATAGCACCTTGTATTATTTTTTAATCAAGCCAGAGAAAAGAAATTTCTCTTTGTGTTGTTGGTTCTTTCACGGGCTGTGAATAGTGCGAGTTGAACGGTTTGCCGTGAATTGGCTTGGGGAAGTATAGAAGTACTTCACTCTTATAAAAGAGGACTATACTAATAATGTGATATTGCTTAGATAGAAGCAGACATAAATCATACCATAAGCTTTTTGTTTAGTTAAGCTTTATCCTAATCTTAAGCTTTAGCTTAAGCTTACAAAACGATACACTGTTCAAATCCATAATCACATTAATTATTAACACCTAAATAAATCTTTAATTGCATCAAATATCGGCGTTCGTAGGGTTCAATTTTCAAATGATTGCCGTGTCCGTAAATTTACAAAATAATTCATTGTTGTGTATGTTGTTTTTGAGATATAAGGTCATATTCAGTATTAATATATTGATTGGAACTAACCTCTTAATACATCCAGTGTTATGGGCTTAGGCCGTCTATGTAGGTTTAAGACTTAAACCTACATTGGCCGAAAATTGATGGATGTGCAGTGTACAGAACTGTTAAATATCTTAAGTAAACGTTCTTATTAAATTATTGTTAATAGTATGTTAATTTTGAAGCTTTCTTTCACATTTAATTTATTATAATTTAGCTTATCTAACTCTAGTTTGTTATTATAACCAAATCATTAAATCCATCGTTCATTTAAAAACCAGAAAGTATAATAGCGTAACTCTTTTATTGAATAACAAATATTGTTTTCATTTACTCTGTGAAAAAGTAAATGAGTTTCAATAAAATATTTCGAACTGAGTAGCGTTCAGTGAACGTGCTTTGTCTACAGAATCATATTATCTTCTTTATTGACAACCTGTTTGAAACATTACCCCCGGCGGGAAATCGTCAAATATTTTACGACTGAAGACTGTTTCCAATATTTAGTAACGGAATTTTTATGAAGCAAATGAAATACAGTACTCCAAAATTAATAATGCGCATGCAAATCTTCGCTAATTGTCGTATTTCCAAAAACACCCGAATCATTGAATCGTAAGAGCCCTAAAAAATGCACTTGCATTTTACACCTTGTTCAAAAGAAATAGAAGTCAATTCACGGTCATACACAATCAAAAACAATTCGGGCGGTAGGTGACGGTAGCCTGTCAGTCAAAAAACTCAAAAATCCATCAGTCGTCTTTATATATTGGTGGTGACTGCACGTGTTTTCTCTGTGTAGAATTATATAATGCTGCTATTACATACCCTTCTTGGTTTTGTTTTTAAAGTTGAATTTATCGATGAAATGATTAATTACACAGGCTATAGCAGTAGGGAAAGTGAAAATGAAGAAGAGCATAATTAAAGTTCCGATGTATCTATACAATGTCAGAAATAAAGATAATCCATGATTCTGATTGTTTTTTTTTTATTTTTTTGTAATTGTTACAATATTGTGGAATGATCAGTAGGTACTGTAAATAGTAAATACTTTTAAAATGAGATTTTAATTATTAGATTTCTACGATTTAAATGTAAACCTGTGTTTTAAAACCATATTTTTTACAATATGGTTTTAAATCTTGTGTTATTTTTACCTTCTTTTCTTCCATCATTACACCTGCTTCAGTAAGGCACTTTAAAAGTACTACAAAATTTTCCAAGTAAATCAATCCAACAAAGATATATCGCAATCGTGGGGTTATCCTCGCTATTTACTTACAATACAAGGTATTATCGAAACAAACAAACAAATCGTTACCTACAAATCAATATTAATCTCTTTTAGCACAAAACATTTTACTAAACAAATTTTACTAAATTATGCATGAAGAAAATGCATTTAACCACTCTATATACATATCGTCTTCGGACGCGCCGGGAATATGACAGTTGCCGAACTGTGGCGAAGATTTCTATGCGCATTATAACTTTTGGAGTACTGTACTTTAATATTTTATGTAATTCATACTTTGTATTGTTACTCCTTCGTGTTACCGCATTTCGATTGACACAATAATAAAAACTGCAAGTGAAAACAGGTGGTGTTTTTTATTAATTTGGAAAATTTATTTATGAAAACTTTCTTAATAAATCTTTAAACAAATCATTTCTATGTCACTTTTGTACACAGGTACGTCAGAAGAATAGAAATTGTTAGTAAATTAATTATTTGAAAAACATTCTTCTTAAAAATACAACTTTTAAAATTGAAACCGTTAACAATGTCTTAGTTTTTCTGTTTCTTCCTAGTATCTTTACAGTAGGATGAGCAATTCGGAACCGGTTTCATTAAACATGATTTATAAGCACTTGTATATTCCTCTAAATAAAAATGAACATTTGTATTTGAATTCAAACTAAAGCTCGTTTCTCATGAAATAATTTTAATAAAGTTCGTTTCTTTGGTATGTTCCTAGCCTAAAATTTAAATTCAAGTAGTCTGCCTACTGTTTCACGTAGCCAACACCAGGGGCGAAAGCTTTCAGTCCTTATTTCAACACTTTAGTGATAGATTTTTTAAATCAGTACTTTGGTCTTTTAGCTATTTTCATTGCAAATTTCATCCGAATTAGTGTTGTCTTTAGTCGTGAAAGCGTAACCTAACTTCACAGAAACACAGATGCCTATCGCAGTTATAACATTAGTATGTGAGCTTTCGATAAATATTTTCGTATAGATACCATTATAATGAAGTATATAAAAAAATAGAGAAATAACATACGATAAAAGTCTAACAATCGCAATATTCTCGAGAAATATGACCAGTGTTTGGTCGTGACATACTAATTAAGGACTAATTGGCCAAGCTTAATTTATTATAGATACATATTTATTATTTACTTATAATATTTCTCTGGACTGAGTATTGTTTTCGAGTTATGTATATAATGCACTTTTGAATAAATTATTAGATGTTTTTGAATATCTCGAGTTTTCTTTATATTTCAATTTCAAAATCACCCATTTTGATGCAATACATTCTGTAGTATAAGAAATTGAACTGTCTTCTGTAATTTAAATAACTTGATCTTCCTTGCCATCGGAATGTAATTTCATCGAGTTCTACATTAAATAATATATGTTACACCAAAATATACTTTAATGGTAATGAACATGAATCAGAATTCTTTAAAACTACATTTAAACGCCACCATCTACTGCGTAAGAACTGAATCAAACCATTAGTCTAACCGCCAAACGTAATTAAAGACATCGATAGCATTTGTTCTGAAACTCTCGCTCGAAAATAATTCCTTATGAACCTCTTAATTGGGAATACACAGTTAGTCTGACCCGAAGATAAGTATCATTCAGTCCCATCAAAAATTCAAGTTCGAGAAAAAACTTAATTGCATATTTTAAAAGAAGAAAATTAAAATCAATTTCAACAGCATCAATATTCCATTTGCCGTTCGTTATGATGGCATACCGACAAAGAGATTTTATTGAATAAATTAAAATAAATTTGAAAGAAAAAATGTGAAGCGTGCTTCGCGTCAAGGCTTTTAATATTTTAATAACATCCTCATTAGCTCTCTCTACGTATAATTAATAGATGAATTAATATTGAACTCAATATTATTTTAAATGTATTTATCATATGGTTTTGAAAAACATTAGCACAAAAGATACTCTTACAATTGAAGAAAATTGAATGGCTTTCAAGGAAGACGATGATCATAATTATTTAAAGAAACTTATTATTGAATGACCAAGTTTTTTTTATTGTGGTTTACGGAAAAGTTATAAATACTTTTAATGTAGATGACATATTATTATACAGGATAAAATAAATAAAAAGTTTAGTTTTAACCCACATAACCCCTCCGATTATATTTTCACCCAAACAAAGAAATTAATGCGGAAGAATTCAATACCAATCTTTATTAATTTACATTTAATAGTTAATTTATTATAATATAATTTTAATTATAATTTATAAATTCATGACTAAAACACATCAGACAGTATTATAATTTCCAAGAATTGATAATAATCTATTCATGGAAATACCTATACCTACATTAGATGAATAATAATTTTCAGAAATTGCATCCGCGTTATTAGTTTAAATAAAAGTATACATTGAATAGATATATTTAAAAAAAAAACATGCATCAACAAAGAACAACAACAATGTCAATTTAAGGTAGGTATATCAACTCTTAAACACAATTTAACGATTACCTAAATGACTTCAACATTCAATAGTTAAAAAAATATTTTGACAATTTCTTGCACAATAAATTCAAACAAACAACAAGATTCATTTATTATCAAATTATTTTTGTCTTATTACATATTTAGATAGGAACTTCCTATTTAGTGTTTTGTATATGTTACCGGAAATGTATGAAATCAAGGAATTGTATACAAATCCTAGGAAATGTGTACAATTCCGATATAATTTAGGAAATGTATAAAATATTGTTTAATAAACTATTTAATGCATAGATATCCTAGGAAATGTATAATCTTCCTCGGAATTGTATATAATTCCAATATCGTATTAGGAAATGTATAAAGTAAATTATTTCTGTAATAAAACACGTTGTTATTTTTTTTTTATTATAGCACTTATTGAGACAATCGGGTAACAGTCTTACCGTAAAATTATAATAATATGTTCATATTATCTTACTAATTAACATTTCTTATATCAACTTATATTCAATCAAATCAAATTTTCATTTGGTAAGTAATCAGTCCCCTCGTCCCGCTGTCCCCGTGTACATGTCGCAGTCGGATTGTATAATCCGCCGTATTATAAACGGCCGGCATTTTGTAATATGCCGAAATTCGTCTTTTTCCAAAATTCTACAAAAAGACGGTCGCGAGCCGACGTGCCGTATTTCTGTGTAGTTTTAAAAAACACGAACCTAACCCACCCCCTTATCCAAACCAAAAATTTCTGATTACGAATTTTCGGCATATTACAAAATGCCGGCCGTTTGTAATACGGCGGATTATACAATCCGACTGCGACATACATACCCCTCGTCCCGCGTACCTTCCAATATCTTAGATGTTTTACATTTCCGATTGCTATTTAGGAAATGTATAGATTTCCTAGGAAATGTGTATAAAATAATTTATTTCACACATTTCCGTGCGATTTTAGGAATTACATACATTTCCTAGGAATTTTATACAATGACGGATTACATACATTTCCGTTAACATAATATTATACAACATACTTTCAATTATTAAAATACCTATAAATAATACAATATCCACATTACTGTCAACTGTCCGCAAGAGTTGCCGGAAAATCGATAAACAAACGTTCTAAACTCAATTAATAGCATCTTAACATCATACTATATTACACAATATATCTATGAACAAGAGAGCAAACGCTTCGTATATAAATAATATATTTTATATGTTACCGAGGGAAATCTTTGCATACCAGGACTAAGTTGACTCATAAAACCATCCTGTAACGAAGGCCCGGGGGGAAAGAGTTTTGCTTGAAGAAATAAACAACTAACTGTAAACGATAGTTTATTATCTACTACGTATATAATATAAGTATTATGAATATCCATAGTTTTAATTAAAAACATGCATTGAGTTTTAACAAATAAAATAGGTACCAATAATTGATTAAAGATACTATGTCCTTATATTATCATATTATCAATTTTTTCATTACTTTTATTCATAATTTTTAAATGTAGGTCAAACTCACTTGGTAGAAATAAGAATCAAGCATGTCATAAAAACTAATTAATATTTTATATTAATCCTTGAAAACTCAAGTAAATAGTGCGCGTAGTTTATTTTAATTTCAAGCTTGTTATTAATATAAATTATATTTTTTACCATTTTACTTTTTAGATATCAACTGAACCAACAGATTCGTATAACATGTAGAATTATAACAACATATGAAATGCTGACACAGTATAAAATAACAATACGTATTATAACCATACAAGCTTTAAAATAAACCCTTTACATAAACGGACAGTATTTGCTTCACAATTATCATCTTAATTCAACATTAAGGTATCATAAATAAAAGATGGTGGCCATTAAAACAAAGTTAAGAAATATAAAGAATTATATCACCAGCTGCTTATTGTGAAAATTTACTGTATAACTTTGGGCTCCCGAATTTCACAGGCGAGTACAAGCAGTGAATTGTTTAGCTTTGTAAAATAATTTTTCTTTTTAGCAACGTAATCCACGCTTTCATTGGCTTCGTCTTTTGACTGAGATTTTATAGGATTTACATTTCTTTTTATTTTACGCTCACAATTTATATTATCTATTGAGTTGAGTACAATAAGTATGTATGTATATAATTTATTTGCATGTTTTACTCGCAGTATTTACTGCAGTATTGTTACATAAGTGCGACGTGCGTGATAATAAAATAGATTACAAAGATATAAAAAAGATTGTTTATACAATCAAAAAAAAATACATCATGTAGTAAATAAATAAATCAATGAAATCTGGTATTTTAAGAAAACACTAAAAAAGAATAAAACAGATAAACGAAATTAAGTCAGATAATATTATATCTAATAGGTATAGAAATCTGTTCAGTTCTTTGTGCTACATACAAACAGAATTGATCTTTCAAAAGCACTAGAAGCCACGCAGGTTCGAGAAGTTATGGATTCGATTAAAGCTTTACGGCTCTGAATTTCCCGTGCTTTATTTAAAATAGTGCGATGCTCTAAAAAGATAACGTTCTATATTGCCTATCATACCGGAGAATTTATTTCTCAACGTTTAATTAAGTCTTGCAAATGTTTCTACTAGATTTTAAACGTCTTTGCCATTTTTTTCATTATTTAACTTTTTGAGTTTTGTTATTACTTCGTTTTATTAATTATTTTGATCTAATTAGTGTTTTAAGGTATTGGTAGAAAATGTTAACACTACGTGTAAAAGAATATCTATTCATTGTTTCAATAATTTTACTTCAATGTAACCTATATTTTTACTCTTTGTTTGCATGTCCAGATAATATTAGACAGATGTGGCAAGGAACATTTCTAAGTCATGTTGTCTTTACACGACAAAATTCTTCATCAATTTAGAGCCATGAATACACAGTTAATATTATCTTAAAGCATCAAATATTTACCAAACTTAAAATCATTAGCTCGACGTCAGTGCAGCAGTATCACATGTTTTCAAACTTTTCGAAAAGCTCGTTTAAACAACATTATTTCCTTCGCCTTAACGATATATATAGAACATATTACTTTCCATATTACTTTAACTGAAAGTCTTCGTATACAGCTTCACTGCAATTAAACTTTTATGTGGAGCGTGCAACATAAATAAATTCCTTTGAAATATTGTAAGGTAAGAGACCGACCTCGTTAAATTTCGGATATATTTGACGTAACAAACAAAAGATGATGAAACTTAAAATTCTGACTCCGTCTGTATCTATCATGCAATGAAAAACCTCCCCAAAATGAAAACATGACGCAAAATCTGTTTTTTAAATAAAACACAAAAGTTGCAATCATTATTCGGTTTAATAATTATTTGAATCTTATAATATTATGTTTCTTCTACTTGATAGAAACTGTTGAAATCATAAATAGATTAACACTTAAATATGAATTAATTAGATTATAAAATATCTACTCAGTGAACTGGTAAATATAGAAAAATAATCCCTTATATCCAACAGTAAGAACCCGATTTGAAAGAGTTATAGTTGAATAAATAAATGTTTTTCTTTGGAGTAGGTAACTTTAGTTTGAAAATTTGATCATAATTATACCTTTGGGCACTCTTTTCAACCCCTAACCTCTAGGGCGGAATAAAAGAATCTATGGTACGAAACAACACATCATTTAAAGTAAAATTCACTAAAAAGGTAAGGTACATGTACTAAGTAGTAATAGTCACATTTCCTTTAGTAATATTCAAGACCAAACGTGAAGTGATGTGATGTGAACCAATGTGATGTTTGACAATATATTAAAGTAAATTACTTATTTCAATGAATAAAATATCTAATTAAATATATTGGCCTTTGAATTTAACATATAATATTTGGTTGAACTGAAATTCCACTATCATAACAAACCTATAATAACTACTAAGTAAATGTTAGATTTATTTATTGAATAAATGTTGTATGATGAAATAGAAACTGCTAGAAGCTAACGAGCTTTAATAAGCGACTATTTCAAACAATATTAGGGATTGTAGTTTGTTTTGAAAAATAATAGTGCTTACTATTTAGAGTTCAGTGTTTCTCAAGGGCCTCAATTTTTTTTATTATTTATGGGAATTATTCAGTTTTTCAGCTTTTTTTTAATGGACAACTTAACATAAGACTAGTCCTATTTATATAGAGCCAACTAGCATATTATGATGTCGATTAGCAAATCAAGTATAAGTTACTCTATTTGTGAAAAAACATGTTGTTACATTATTTCAGTTCTTTTTTTTCACTTTTACGGCCTATTGAGGCACGAAGTCCCAATTACAAAGGTAAACGATAAGCCTGTATCCACGAAACAAGGTTCGAAAATTCCTAGAAATAGAGGTGTTTCCATGCAAAAATAATGGGACCTCGTTGTAATTATTAAAAACAGAGGTTTCTCACATATTCAGGATCCACTTAACTAGGTTTCGCTGTAATTGCTAAAACGTAATAGAAACATTACTCACTTTCAAGCTTTGGGCCCTTATATTAGGATTTAAACTCTGGTTCCTCCACCCAGGTCAAGATAAAACATAGCCTAAGTCATATAAATAAATAAATATTCCGGGACAATTTTCACACACGGCACGATCTGATCCCATACTAAGCTTTCGCTTGTGTTATGGAAACCTGATGGCTGATAAACATAGATACATATATAATTTTAAATAAATACGTATATAGATAATTAACACCCAGACACAGAGCAAACATAGTTCATCACACAAATATTTGCCCCGGGTGGGAATCGAACCCACAACCAAGCCAACCGACCAACCAAGCCAACCGGCCAGTCGAATATAAGAATAATGTGGCTTACTGGTAAAATAATTTTCATGATCTGTTCATTAGTTTTGGAGCAAACAGTACAAAGAACCAAAGAAATCTTTCCTTTATATATTACGAACAGTAAAGACAGGAACACGACGTGTAACCAGCTCCGTGGTAACCCGATGTAAAATTACACATCAAAGACGTTATTGACGTCTAGTAATGGCATTCTCGCTCGTTAGCGCTCCCTAGCCATAGGCTGCAGTAATCCGATTTCATTGCTAGTTCCGACAAATTTGCGGTCTGTTGAGTCGATGCCGCATTGCCAATGGACCGGGCCCGTCACGAACGGAGCCTATTTCCTAGATCACTATCCCCATTAACGTAGCGCTATGAATCAAATAAGGATTATCATTTCGCAGATGGCCTCATCTTGTAATGTATATTGCGACTTATTTCAGCCGTTTATTTGGTGAGCAAATGTAATCATAAATGGGGTGGGTTGAAATAGATTTCTGTTTCAAATTCCAAATCAATATTGGTGATTTGAATATAATTTGAATCAGTTCAATAAGCAATTATATTAGATGTATGAGCGTTTTAAAATAATTTATTATCTATTGCTCTATATTGATTCTCTGCAAAATTCTTTGTTGTCAAAGTATATATAATTAGTAATCAAAATCGATAATCCTTTACAATCAAAATCATGCAGATGCAGTCATATAATGTATCAAACTACATTAAACTATGAAGGGTCGTATCCACCACTAACAAAGCTGCAACTTTTGTCTCTACCAATATCATTTGTCAGTCACGCATTCCTACAAAGTAGATATTTAATAATAATTATTATTAATATAGATTGAGCGAAAAACCATTGACGTCACAATTTCACTAGAGCCGTGTCCATATTATGAATGTGTGAATTGTTTGATGTCTTCATTGGTAGGTACCGCGAATAAGCTACCATAATAATTTAAAATTACCTACCATAAGAAATCACTTTCGGGTGCTTGTAACAAAAATAACAAAGACATGTTAATGTATACAGTAAAACTCTTTGTATAGTGTACACGTCCTTTGGACTATAAAAATAGCTTAAGGGCTTATTCCACAATCGTGAACTAACTTCATTCGAACCATAAATATTGTTTTGTCTCTTTTTGTCCCTATAAATCACATGAGAAGTTAGTATGTTTGTTATTTCTAGCAAATTTCTTGGGCCTTTGAAAAAACACTTCTAATTATGTAAAAACGGACAAGCGTCAAGAAAAAAATTTAATTAATGAACAATGTAACAATTGATGGTTTAATCAACACAAACCTGAATCAGCGGTCACATTGCGACAATAGCTCAGAATTACCAATTTGGATAGTGCCAAAGATCCGTTCAAATCCTTATCATTCATCAAGTTGGATAGCACTATGGAATCGCATTATTAACGTTCTAACCAAACAGTGGGCAACACTAACAAGAATTAGTGACATTCATCATTTGAATTCGTGATAAGTTCCACTCAATTCCACGCTAAGAGACAACCTGCTGCCTTAATTGAGTATTCGCGTGACCGCGCCGAGACTCCAATTAACAAAATGGATAATCCAAACTACAAGGCGGCAAACAATCTACGATATAATCTGGTAACCGAGAAATTATTGAAAACATCATATTTATACCAATCTTTAAGCTTTTGGTCGTTAATAAAGCGATAAAGATATCTTGTGACATTTTCTTATCAAACTACTATTTAACTGTGATTTTACTTGTGATTTCACGATATTAGTATCCAATTTTAAATTTCCCAGCTATTAGCTTGAACTGACAGTCAATATAGTAATAAGCAATATCTTTGTATAATTCGTACAAAAACAATAGGACCTGTCGAAAGCAAAGTCGAGCGTTCGTTTATTATGAAAGGACGTTGAGTAGCGCTTGTCGCAATGCAAATTAGCACATTCATTCAGTCAGCCACGAACGACAGGCCGTTCATTCACGGCGCTATACTAAATTTTAATACTGTTTTACAATTGACTATTTATTTAGTCGCATAAAACCTTTAAAAGCATTTTCATTTTGGCTGGGTATTCCGAATTAATATCAGAAACTTTAAGAGTGACGTGCATTAGACTGGTGTCGAGTAAGAGTCACATAAATTACGATTCATATTTTTAAAGGAAATGTTATTAATAAAGGTAAAGAGACATAATAATATTATTATAATATTATTTCAGTGGTAGATACATTTTATCACATATCGAGATACCGGATTTTCTTTTGATAGTTTGGAATCGAAAATATTGCCCTAGGTTATGATAATTCTATTAAATATGAAAAATAAATTTAACAAAAAAAAATAAACTTCCTGAACATTCGACATCAACTTAATTTATTTATAATGTCTTCAAGCATTTTTTCTTTTAATATTTCACCTTATAAATGTCAAATGAATATTGATATTGTTATCGAAAAATAATATCATTTTCCCGAAAAGAATATTATTTTATAAAGATTTCGTGTCTGACCTGCGGCTATGAGCAAAAATAACTGAGAGGCAGATTCTCCACCAGCCGTCGGTTGTTTACGAAACCTGTCAACTGTCGCCCCGGCCAGTATAATAAATTTAAATCCCAAAAACCACTTTAAAAGCTGAAATGTATCTTTTTAGAGAAGCTTTCGGTCTATATGCCTTTATTCTTTAGCAATTAATTTAGGTTTTCGCAACTTTTAGTGGATATTTTAAAACGTTTGTTGTATAAACTGTTCATAAGACAATTCTAGATTACGTGTGTACTATATTTTAATCATGGAAAATTTCTAGTAATAACAATAACGAGTTTTATGAATGTTCGAAACCCTTTATACCCTTTTTGAAGTAAAACTTTCTTAAGTTGTACAGTTGATTATTCGGAAAGTGTATTTATAATAATTATTGTTACCTATATTCTACGTAGGTATTACGTAGTTCTATAAGGAAACACCGAATAGATTATATAACACAAAATACACAAATCCATTAATCAGCTCATCATACCATAAGCCAGTCATGCCAATCATTTATAAAGCATTCTATCATTGGAAACCTATTTCATAGTAAGTGGAAATTAATCATGCTTCAGTTATTAAATAATGCTGACATCAATATCATACTACCGGTTATCATAAGTTCAAAACTTAGTAGGGTAAACTTGCTTAATTCGTACCTGCGCCTAAATCGTACCTCGTCTATATCTCGGCTTGGGTAATAGTTACCAGCGCCTCTGGTGGTATAAAATGTCAATAATAGTCGGCCATATTGCCATGTGACAAATAAACACCTGTTACGTTGCCCCCGACTAAAATATTGAACACGTAAGTTTTTTCTTACTTTTTGAGTAATTTTTTCGCATACTTCACAAGAACTGTCTTCCAAGTATACCGTTCATAAGTTGTTTAACTGTTTATTATATATTTATGCGTATATTTGTGAATATATTTCACATAGTAAAGGCGGCTTGTTCATTGAAATTTTTTTTGCGGCAAATTTGAAATTCATTTGATACTTGTGCCTATTTCGTACTCGCAGCAACTTCTTAACGTACCGGTACGAACGAACGAAAACACATCAAAAAAAGAAAACAAGAAAAAGAAACAAGAACAAGATGAAAATGACAGTTGGTTTTGCAAAATATGTCAAGAAGACGTAAAAGAAAACATGATTAAATGCGGTAATTGTGAAATATGGGTACATGAGCTATGTGCAGAAACAACTAAAAAAAGAAAATGTTATTACTGTGATGACTGTCAGGATTTGGCAAAGACCATCCGCTGTATTAATAAGAATTAATCTAGGTACATTAAGATTAAGAAAAAGAGGAGAAGATTATTAAGATTGTGTTTTTAAGACTGTAAACCTGATAGGATATCAAAGTACGATTTAAGAATATACTAGTACGATTTAAGATGAATGGTCTTAAATCGTACTTTTTTTAAGTTTTTGAAAATTGTTTATTTCTCAGAAGTTTATAAGATTTATGTGATTTTTTGTTGAAATACTAATAGAACATTAGTGAAATTATAATTATTTAATATAAATAACTGTGTATCATTGTGCATTTCCAAAATTTTTGAGGTTCTCCTTAAGTGGTACGAATTAGGCAAGTTTACCCTATAACGTAATAAAAATATTTGAAACTAAAATAGGGAGAAAATAACAGTTAAAATTCAATTAAGGCAACGCAAACTCTTTTATTTCAAAAATAAATTTCCTCTACCTCAGACTACTTGCCCGCAAAGCTGAAAATATAGACCTCTCTTCCCGTAATGGACTTGAAACTGTTTTAAACACTATTTTATTTAAATTCGATCCTGAAAGAGGTGCGGTGATGCATCGCTCAATAAACAGCCTCCCAGAGACTACTATACGGCTTCGATTCTTATCTTTGCATATAAATCTTGTACTGTATGTGATTGGATTCTCTTTTTCGTATATTAAATAGAAAGTTTATTGGAGTGATATTCGGATTGGCGTATCGCTAATGCGCGAATTCCATCTCACGGTTGGACGGACGATGCATATTTGATTTGTTTCCGTTCCACATAGTAGATGTATAAATGTGGTACAAAAATATGGGCTGTATTGAATACGAATATTTGACTGAACATTCACTTCAGCCGAAATTTTATGTACGATTGTTTTTTACTGTAAAATAACCAATTTTGTTAGCTGAGGTTACCGGTAGTATTTTAATTAGCGAACAAAATAATACAATCTGAAACATTTGATATATTTATTTTATAACAACTATTTCTATATATGTTTGATTTGACGCTATCTCCATATATTTATTTATTTGATCCATATATTATTTGAATCAATCCTAAATACTATTAAACGTTACGGTCTATGTGCGTCGAATGATCCTATGCAAATCGAGTTAAGACATGGTCCATCGTACCCCTGACATATGCGGTCAGTTAGCTAACAAGAATATGTGTACACTCCGTACGTACTGCTGCAGGCATTTAATTTCGTTTACGTTCTATAAATACGAAGCGTTCTGAACAAGGCATCTGTTTTGGAAAAAAACTTGACAAATATACGGACGTTTTATAACGTATGGCACAAGGTTTGTGTTACAGGAAATTATAGAAAACTTAGATTTTGAATTATTCGCTTTTATCACATCATTTTCCTCGGCCGATACACGTACAGACTTCGCGAGGCTGCTAACTCTATTCGATATTGTAATTCTTATAAAATTTAATACCTACCCAGTATACGTCTTGTGAGTAAAACACAATTAGAACGTTCCAACTGTTATTACGTTACGTAAGTATTATTTTACTGAAATAGTTGAAAGTTCGCGAAAGGTGCTTGTTCTAAAATTGTAACGTAATACAGTTTCAAAGATTTTTTACTTCACTTCCTTGGTCACAAACTTTTAATCGCTATAAAACGAGTTTAAAAAGTGGCTTTAGCACAACTTACCCGTCTAGATTAAGAAGTAAAAGGTATTTTATATTTTTCTTCCATTTCTGTTAGTATCGTTTGTTTTTCTTTCAGCTCGGAAAAGCTAGAATTTCTCATAATAAGGTGTCAAACGGCTTAGGACTACATAAAGAAGTCGGGAGATTTCAATTATGGATACAGACATATTTACTTACATAGAGATTACTTATATTTAAGTGTAAAGTTACGTGTTTAGTAAAGCCTATTTCCTGTCAGCTGTGTAATGTCGTGTGTAAAAAAACTATATAAGTACCATAAAATAACCCAATGATTGAAATCATATTTAATATACAATGCACCTCCATTCATATACCGTGTAACAAAAGTAAATGCGCTATGCAACTATAGCAAGGTATTAGGAAGGCTATAAACGTAGGCTACCCGTTGATACAGCTACATCCGGGTCAGGCCGTGTTGACTATAAGCAGGAAATGGAGGAGATGCCGACGAAATAGCCTCACGATCGGTTTTGGCCGAGAATGCAAATTAATCTTCTAGCCCTCTCGCCGATCGCCTATACGCTACTCGTACTTTATGTTAACTCCATCTAATATAACGTCTGGGCTTGGAAAAATGTTTTGATAGTAGACTAGTGTAGCTTTGTTCACTTTTTTATAATGTTATTTTTTTATTTGTTAATTACCGGTGATTCACCTGACAGTAAGCTAACGACCGCCCACTAACATTTGCAAAAGGCCTCTCCAATATACAAGTAATCTTTTGAGAGAACTAATAATAAGATGATGAGTGTTGATTTAAAAATGGTCCTACCCTGCGCTATTATTTATTTCCATATTATGTTTGTTCCATGTCAGGTACCTACACATTGTTATAGATATAGGCGTAGATTATTATTTTGTTAATTCAAGCAAAAAGTATAGAACCAATATTGTATTTGAATAAATATTATATGAAATTACGTCTACACTGCAGCTAGTCTGACTAAGCACAGAATTTAGATTTACCTACAGGCTATAGGTACATAGTACTATTTTCTAATACTTTAATTGATATAAAATTACGAATATAAGCTAATAAGACGTTGAAGTATATACATATAAGAAAATTAAATAAATAAATGAAAATGAATTATAATTAAATGTTACATGGTACAATGTTTTGTCTTAAAAAATAACATTTTAAAAGAAAATAGAGCTCGCAGAGCAACCACGTAAAGTTTTAATAGTTATATGAAATAATTAGTTTTTTTGTAAAGAGATTATATTATTTTGTAGAAAGTAACTAAACATGTTTCTGCACCGCGACTGCTTTGTATTTTTCTCACGTTTTCTTCAAACCGACGTCGCCGGCGATATTCCCAAAATACAACTTTATGCAAAGAATAAATTCCAAGTAAACTAGCGGTTGTGCTATTTACTAAATAGGTTTGATGTCGGTGCCAAGCCAATGTATAACTTATGTATATAATGTCATGATAATTTTTCATCGCTATCCAATTTACATAAGTATACAAAATTTCAGCTCAATCGGTAACCGGGAAGTGAATCAAAGTTACTTGCTAGATTTTCAATTAAGTCATCGAGATCAGACAAAAATGCTCATAAAATAAAAACTACTGGGCCTACCCGAATCAAATTTTTATGGGACCAATTCTAAATCAATCTGCATCAAACCTCAAACCTCCTCCTTTTTTTTGAAGTCGGTTAAAAAAAATATCCTTGCCTTTTTAAAAGCTGAGGTTCTGTTGCATCAATATCCCCAACCAGCTACAATTGTAGGAATGAAATAATCGATAACTGTAGAAAAAAAAAACAAGAGCAGAATAAAAGAAATGTTTTTTCTAAACTTGTAATATGCACGGAACAGATCTAGTTAGTTCTAATGGATTACATTGGTCAATAATTTATTAAGTATGAAACATTCCGAAGACAATATCGTGCACTGGTCTAAGATAATGTAGCGTCCTAACAATATAACTGTAAATTTCATGAATTTTTTCAGCATTTTGTTCTCTTCAACACAATTTTATGAAGAAATTCTTCATAAGTTTCGTTATAATAAAAACGGTCCTGGTATAATATATTTTATATCAATAATGGAGCAGCGTGGCTGACTCGAAAATTCAATAAGGTATGTGCGAGGGTATTCCATATATACAAAGCAAATAATTCCGTTCACATCAACAATACAAATGTATGTGCACGCCAAAATGCATATATTTTAAGCATAAGGCATGTTTTTGGTTATGTTCATTCTTACAACATTTATTTATAGTAAATTTGTAAATAATTATTATTGCCTCTTTACTACAACTAATAAAAAATAGCAACAATTTCCATATCTATAAATTAGCACATTTTCCATATTTTAAGCATTAAATATTTTGATTTAAGCCTTTTTTTCTCCGTTTCTAAATGTATTATACTTATTTAGTTCATATAAATAATCGTAGACATTTAAAGTATTTTGATGCATCATTTATGTGGCTTGTGCTTTTTCATGTAGCTTAACATAGATTTTTCCTTTGAAAAAGTAGCTTTAGTCTCTAAAGGTCAAACGAGCAATAATTCTTGCATAAACCGCGTGCGTAGTCGTTCTGACGCTGACATTGACTCGGAAAAAACAATTTTCTTAAAAGGATATGACTTTTTATTTATAATTTCCACGTAGCGAAGGATCATTTTTTTGTCAAGCACGCACCCTTTGCCGTGTCTTTGACGTAGAATAATGGACCAGACGCTCACCAAATGGAAATCCAGATTATGATAAATCACAAAGTTTTGAAATTTGCCGCCTATTCCCGTGATTTATATGCGAAGTACAGAAAACGATATGCGTTGTTTTGCAATCGCAATCGGTAAATCATTTGTTTGAAAAATCCCGTCTCGAGCGCCTTCAACTTAACATAATGAGCGACTCTGATGTTTTAATACGTTCTTTATTCTAGAATTAGCCTTTAGACGGTTATTTATTTTAAAGAAAATACTTTCAAAGAACAATCACAATTTTTAATATTAAAATATGTTAACAATTATAATAAGCGAAAATGGTGACGTCTATCCGATCCGTGTATCGAATAACAAGCGAGCGAAGCCGAACGCGGTGCCTGACATCAGCTGCCACCGTCCTCGCTAACTGGCCAGCAATCCCTTTTCCATCTTTCACCTCCATGAAGGCCGAATACGCCCCCATTGCCTATTCCACTAACTCTAGCTTATAAAAATTACAGATAATAATCAATTTCAGTAAATGAATGGGTCTTTTTTAAAATGTTATAAGTATTTTAAGTTTTGTGAATGCATGTTATTTAGGTATGATAAATCTGCTATGGTCTTAAAATAATATTTGAGTTGGGAGGACTACACGTAATGAGAGCATTCTCGACTTATGCTATGTGAAAAACTATTCATCCTCAGAATAAAAGTCCATTGGATATTATCCATTAATGCATATTATGTCCAATATGAACCAGAATAAAATGATAAGTGTGTATTAGGTGTATTAGTAAATTTAGACATCAGTCAAATGCTAGATACTAAATTTTTAAATTTTAATTATCTTCAGTTCTGATAAAGTTAGGTATTAAAACTCGTTTGAAATATAATAAAAGGTTAAAGAATTAGCTACCACTTTGCTACCACTGAGTTTTTTTTATCTCTCTACATCTATTGCCTGGCAAGTTATAGTCAATTACCGGTATTTTTATTTTTCCTGAAAAGTTGTGTTTTTGCAGTTATCCTTTTATTCTCCGGGGACGGCGATATAATGTCACTTTAAGATAGAGTCAATGAAAATGTTTACGACAATTTGTCAAGCAATTTATTAATATCTGTTAAAATAGTCTATTAAACTTTAATAGGTACTTAAATACGTAAACAATACAATTATTATGATATAAATTAAATGATATTCCTCACGAAGCGTCTGTACAGCATGAAGATAATATAACTTCAGCTTGCTTTTGCAGCTAAATAAGCTTCGCTGAGCACGAACTGGTGGCAAATCGTTCCAACATTTACAAGAGTTAAACTTGCAACTCGGAATATATACCTATAGTTATTTTTGAAGATATTCATGTGTGGAATATGACATTTTATCTAATAGTTTGTTAATATACCTACTATATGAATTTAATGGTACCTAATTGGTAAATTATAAAGACTTATGTAATATAAGTAAAGACACATAACACAGAAAATTAATACTTAGAAATCTACGCAATGGAAACGTTTCTGAATTATAATTTCTGAAAAATATGCCTCTAATAATTTGGATACATCCATTACTAAGATTAATGAACAAAATGTACAAAATTGGCTTTTATTAATAACAAGATGTTATTGGGTGACGACCAAGAGACAATGGTATTTAGGTAGTCCTAACTTCTGAATTTTTAGGCATAATTCGATTGGATAAATACGTAGCGTTTTCAATGTCTATTTCACGTGTTTGTTATGTTACTTTAAGTTATAAAAAATTGTAAGTGCACAATATTAATCAAAATATAAACAATATAGTTGAAGGTTTTTGTTTTCATATAAAAGGATTCAACATTCCCTGAAGGTGGTTTACAATAATTTATGTATTTACCTTAATAAAGTCCCAGAAATCAATTGCAAAACTGATCCAAGCGAAAATATTGCATAGCAATGTCGGTCATTAGTTAGGTTGGTTTATTTCTCTGTTGAGAGTTCTATGAGACTTCGTTAACAATACTTGCGGATATATCGAGTTACTTACCTATCAGGCAAAAAGAAATAATCGAATCATTGAAAGGAAAACATAACTGCTACGCGAAGAATTAAATAAACCGGACATAGGACCCGGACTCTCAATATTATGCGTTAGAATTGTAGCACCCTTACAGTAGCATTCTTATGGTTCAATTAAATTTTTCATTGGTAAAATACTTTAATGGTGTCATTAGGGAATCAATGTGCTTTACGGAATAGCTATTTATTTTTGTTTGTCATTGTTAAGATGGCAAAATTTTTCTGTAAAAAGATTAATTAGTAAAGAAAAAGAAATAATAGATAAGTCAACCACATTATGTTCACATAGGTGTAAATTAAACTATATTGTAGGTCGAACATAATTATAAACCCCATGATTGCAACTACCCTAAAGCACCCTCCATTATTAATTCAATTTTAAACTCGGCAATAAATTGATTTAATTCTGGTTCGTCAAAGCACTTTATAATAATTCCATTGGCAAAATAATTACCTACAATTTCGGTAGCGTTATAGTAATCCACGAGTAATTTGTACATATATCAACAGCGATATCATTTGAGGATACTGGTTATTAATATGCGGTACAATCTGCCGTAATGATTGGGAATCGATTGTACGTGAAGCGGATTCTAAGACGAAGGTATTAAGCGGCAGCGTCTGGATGTGTCAATTAGAGGGAAAATTGGACTCAATACTGGGGACTTAATATTCTGTTGCGACATATTTCATGGTTATGAACCAGACGGTCTTAAATGTGATCGTTTTTTTATTGAACGGTATTTGTAGATTGTTTGAGGCTTTGAAGTATAGATTTTCAAGATATTCTTGCGTTTTAAATTTGTTAGATTTTACTCTGTCAGGTAAAGATAACTGTAACTATAACATTATAAAAATTAATAATTATAAAAATGGCTAGTAATAAAAATTACCGTTGGTTGGATTGTGATGGTGGTCATAGTAATAAATAGACGCTGAGTCCATTGGCAAAAAAGAAGAAGAAGATGAACTAGAGGCAACGTCTTGTAAAGTGTTTTCATTTTCCTCGGCCGAGCCTTGATAGACCGAGCTGCTTCGCGAAGCAATTGCTTGGCGGGACTGTTCGCTGTGTGGATACCCGCCTATAGGCGGTACAAAGTTCATCGCGTGTGCTAGTTGTTAAAAAAAATGTATGTTTTAAAGTATCTAATAAATAAAATACGTTGTTTTTCAGGCACCTATTCTGTTGAACAGATTCTATATACATAATAAAGCCGATCAATTGTTTACGTATTTGTAAGACTGAGGCTTTTATTTTAATACCATTTTAGCTTATCACAACCGCTCTGTTAAAGAAGCATTTGAAATTAATCTCTGATTAATTACAAAACTTTTCTACGTTGATTGTAAAAAATTGAGCTGATAATCGGTTGTAATTAACGATCGAAAGGCAAATAGTCCGTTAAGAAACAATAATTCTCTATCAGCGTTTTATTACATGGCGTGTCTAGCCCCTATCTTTGTTAATAAGGAATAGTGTAACTAACGAAAATAAATGTCAATGGGAGGTGTAACATTTTATATTTTAGTTGCACGCAATCTCTAACAATTTACGAGTTTGTATACGAATTAGTTAATTAAGTAATTAGCATTGAAATGAAGAGGGTCCTTGCATCAGTCAAACCATCAAACTCATAATTCTACCTAAAAGGTAATCACAGACCGATAAAATGGTAATATTGTAAAGAGCGTTGTTATACTTGAATAAAATCGTAACGGTACATTAACTTTCCGTTTTTAAAGAAAAAAAGGATAACAACTAAAGCATATTTATAATTATTGACTAACATACAGTTCTTAGAAGCGTGCAAATTTCAAAATTAACACAATATTCAAATTTACCATTTCAATATGTATATTGGCTGTAGCCAATAACAATACTTGATATATTGAGTAGTCGATGTCTTATTATAGGAAATAGCTTTGTCCTCGTCAAGTTTCCAAATATATTTGAGTATGGAGAGTATATAGAATAATTGTGATTTATGATATAGAGGGCTATTGGTATTTATTGTATAATATGTATGTTAGTATAAAGTAATCATTTCTGGAAGTGAACCAGCAGACTAGGTAAGTATAAGGCTAGGTACAGAATCAGATAAGCGAGACAATCGGCTTATATACTTGGGTATTGTGTTATAAGCCTTTTCAGTTTACATATTGTATCAATTTTTAAAAATAGAGATGAGTGTGTGTTACCTTTAATGCAGGTAATACGAAAATATGTATTTTAAAACAGAAAAATGCGTCTCTGAACACACACTGCGGTGGTGAACAGATTCGTAGATAGTAAAGATACTGTGTCAGCCTATTTAAATAAAGATATTTTGTAATCTCCCTAAAACTTATTTAGCTTTTAATTATGAATTTATATAACTAATCATGGAAAAGTACTGCTAGGTAGCAATTTATTTTAATATTGGATAAACGATAAAAACATCTTCTATAAAACTTTAAAATTTCGCATTTTCTCATCGAATAGATTTTATTTGGCATCCATAATAATCTAATCGCGACGAAAATTGTTAAAATAACTTTCTAAATAAACTTTGATATCAAATATTTGGGTCAATTTTGGGACGGAAAATTTTGATCGTTAATAATCCGCTTGATGAGCCATTCAGATCGGTTCTGGAGCCCTGGGCTAATTTCCAGATCAAGGTTAGGATTTTCCCCGAGAAATTTCGGGAAATTTAAACAGAAATTAATGAATCTTAAAATTCTCTAGTGTAACGATGTTTAGGAAAATGCAAGTAATTGGGGTATTGTCAGTAAATTTAAGTACTACTTGAGAATTGTGTATTATTTCTAGGAAGAAGATTTTTGGCAAAGTATTAATAAAAATATGAACAATAGACATCAGACAAGTCGTAAAAATATATATGGAAAATAAAGTGTTTGCTCTATATTTTTCAGAATATCGTTTTCTGAAACAGATATATTTTTAAATAATATGTGTGGGGTAACGTAAAGAGTATAATATTACATTAATTGTAGTTGGATATATTTTGCTGTTTTGATATTTAAGTTTTTAAAACGGACAACTTAGAAAAAGGCATTGATTATAAAAGATTATTATTTATGTTCTAAGAAGACGATATCTATTCCAATTATTTCGAACAAGCCTTCTCGATATTTTATCTTGTTTTTAATTTATTTTTACTTCATCTCTTTTATATTCTAAGAACTTAACATATTTTTATATACCTGTTTTATAAATTTTATAAATAAATTCTAAGATAGATTATAATACTAATTCTAACTAAGGTTACAAGTAAAAAAAAGGTTGTTGAACCATTGTAAGAAATACGTTAGTCACTTTTACTATGCTCTTAAATAACATTAAAAACGGTGTTCTATAACAGACATACCTCATAAACACAAATATAAAGCAGTCGAGTAATTAGAAGAGCCAAATGCGCATACGTGAAAAACATAAGTTTAAAGAGTCTGTATAGCAAACAGTCGTAAATCTGATACCCCGCTTCGGTAATGGGTTTTCTTGTGTCAACAAATTTTGAGGAGTAGCTACAATTTAAAAGCCGCACTTTTGTTGACTCACATCTCTGGAGATACGAGTTTCTGCACATTTGCCGTGTAATTTTGCATGGTAAGCATGTTATATATTAAGTGTTGGAGTGCCCAATGTACGTAGATTTAGTTTGATGGAAAAAATAGTAGTAGTAGTGTTTATTTATGTAGTAGTAATACATGAATGAATGAATGAATGAATGAATGAATGAAAAATACTTTATTGTACACCAGATATGATACATTTTATAAACTTAACAATAAATTAATCAATGTACAGTAGGCGGCCTTATCGCTGGCAGCGATCTCTACCAGGCAACCCAAAAAAGACGAGGAAAATAGTTAAATTAATCATGGTGGTGCGTAATAAATAAAAGTGCATGAATCAGAATAATATATTTATATACTATAACTACATAGTAAATACATATATACCTGTATTATTAATATTATATACTTACACAGATAATATCACGTATATATATATAAGGACACATACATACATATATATACATACATACATATACATACATACATACATATAAGCATATACAATAAACAAGAGGGTTAACATTTAGCCTGCGACAGTTTACTATAATAGTTTTTAACTTTATTTTTGAAAGTAAAAATCGATTCAGCACGTATTATTACTATGAAATTACTTGAGTTACATTATTAGACATAGAGACACTATGAAGAATTTGATAGGCTGTCGAAATACTTGCACGTTTTTATTAATGCTTTATCTGATGCCATTGGACATTGTATTTTATACAGTAGCTAGTTTGGGTTATTAAGAGCCCTTTATACTGAAAGTTTAGGCATTTTAGGCAATGTCTCAGGAGTTGCGCAGGAGCCGGCGCGGCATGAACTTCGGTGACCTATGAAGGCGGGCGATTACGCCACAGTATAAATAAATCAGTAGTTCGATTTTATTTGCTATCGTAGGAATGTTGTTGATAAATAAATTTACTACTTATCCTATACCATTAAACGAGCAATATTTGCATATTTATATATTTGTTTGTATAATATATACAGTGTGGAAATTTTCGATGTGCCCTGAATGGAAAGTACTTGAAATTAGGGATAACAAATTTTTCTGAAAGGAAACATTCCTTTTTCAAATTTTATTTTATTATTCAAATCGATAGAAACAATGTAAAAGATAATTTATTGTTAATTTCTCGTAAAAATATTTGCTCTTAGAAATAAAAATATCATGGAATCGAACATTTTTATTGTAGAATGTACAATGTACATCATCTAAACATAAAGAACGCTTCTGGTTTATTGGTCTATTTTATACATACATTTAAAGTTTAAAATGAAACTCTCCTTCTGGATACATTAATTTATTTTCTTCTGAAAATATTGGTAATAATAATTAAAAGTAAAACAAATAAAAAAGGCAAAATAATAATTGAATATAAGTATGTAATAAGTATGTTAGTGTATTCAACCAACTTAAAAAAGTGTGACTATTTTACAACAATTTGAATAATAATCAATTAATGATTTGTATTATTGTATACAATATCGAAGCTTTTTAAGAAATGTATAAAATACTTTTTTATGAATTATTAATTATTATCATACATCATAATATTATGTTACCGGCAATATATTAAACCCTTCTTAGTAAATGTATGTTATTCCGAGAAACGGTCGGAATGAAATAAATTATATTCGTCACATTACCTATGATAATCTTTAAATCTGAACTTTTCCTAAGTAGCAAATGTGGGTGGTTTTTGGGGTAGCGATTAACCAATATGAGGTCAAAACTAAAATCCAAGATGGCGCCGACGAAAATTTGAAATGTTTTCGTCATGGGTGTCATTTTCAAAGAGTTGGAGTAGCTATTAATCAATATGAGGTCAAATCTAAAATCCAAAATGGCGCCGACGAAAATTTGACATCATTTCGTCACGGGTGTCATTTTCATGGTTTTTGGGGTAGCTATTAACGAATATGAGGTCAAAACTATAATCCAAGATGGCGCCGACGAAAATTAATAAATAATGACACCCATGACGAAAAGATGTAAAATTTTCGTCGGCGCCATCTTGGATTTTAGTTTTGACCTCATAT
>CAJQZM010040948.1:29691-45350 GCA_907164665.1 Colias nastes | reverse complement strand
AAACCATGAAAATGACACCCATGACGAAAAGATGTAAAGTTTTCGTCCGCGCCATCTTGGATTTTAGTTTTGACCTCATATTGGTTAATAGCTACCCCAAAAACCATGAAAATGACACCCATGACGAAAAGATGTAAAATTTTCGTCGGCGCCATCTTGGATTTTAGTTTTGACCTCATATTGGTTAATAGCTACCCCAAAAACCATGAAAATGACACCCATGACCAAAAGATGTAAAATTTTCGTCGGCGCCATCTTGGATTATAGTTTTGACCTCATATTCGTTAATAGCTACCCCAAAAACCATGAAAATGACACCCATCACGAAAAAAGTCAAATTTTCGTCGGCGCCATCTTGGATTGTTGTTTCATAAAAATAATATTTGTCATACTCATTGAATACAGATCAACCAACATCATAATAGTCTTTCTACTAGTACTTCAAAACTTTGCCGCTATTCCTATTCAACAACCCATAAAAAAGAGGATCTCAGGCAAGGTAATTTTTAAAACATAATTTTAAATCACTACATAGTATAAAACAAAGTCGCTTTCACTGTCCGTATGTCCCTATGTCCCTTTGTACGCTTAAATCTTTGAAACTACGCAACGGATTTTGATGCGGTTTTTTTTAATAGATAGAGTGATTCAAGAGGAAGGTTTATATGTATAACAACATCCATTAAATAGTGGAGAAGTACTGTTATTTTTGAGGTTTCTAATGTGATGTCGTAAAAAATTACATTTTTTCCGCTTACATTGCAAACGCAGGCTGAACCCTTCGAGTTTTATCAAAATAATGTACTAAGTATTATACACATTAAAAAGGTCTACAGAAAAATCCGCGATGGTATATGTCTATCTCTTATTGATAACCCACAATAACTTTTGTTTGTCCTTTACTTTTTACGACAAATAATAGCTAATTTTCGAAGCGATTTTAACCAATACAGCATTAATCCTAAACCAATTAAATACCTTGAATACATTGTTAATATAGATCTATATGGCCCTTTACACCGTATGATTTAAGTGAATATTTTCGAAGATATTACAGATTTAAAAATTGCGGGACGTACCGTTTGCGGCGGTAGGTACCGGCCGGCCGCCCAGCTATATATTTTATACCCGTGCGAAGCCGGAGCGGGCCGCTATGTTTTTATATACAACGTTCACAGTTTTTGTGTAGTGAATTTAGTATCAGCATTGCACCCGTGCGAAGCCGGGGCGGGTCGCTAGTTACAAATAATTGTAATATGAAACTTATACATTAGTTGATTTGAAGAATAAAATAGAAAATTTTATTTTTTTACATTTTTAGTTCTTTCGATTCCCGGTCGAAGAAAATGAATTTTTGAAAATCTTTGAATGCAGTTCTATTTATTTTTAAAAATAAAGGAAATTTGCTATCTCCAGTATTTCTAGTACTTTCACCCAGGGCCCATCGAAAATTTCCACACTGTATTTACAAACAAATATATTAATATGCAAATATTGCTCGTTTAATAGTATAGAATAAGAAGTTAATTTATATTTACAACAATTATCCTAGGATAACTAATAAAATCAAACTACTGATTTATTTATACCGTGGCCGTGCTCGCCGTTTTACTCGCCGCTCGGTTCTAATACGCGAGCGGCGACTACAACGTGGTCGGGAGCAAAACTAGCACAGGTCCTCCCTCGATGACGTCCGGCTGGACTCTGGCGGCATTGACGTGGTGCGCGCGAGTCGCATTTTACGTATTATATTTTATATAGAAAAAAATAAGGGCTAAATTATAAATCTATCCAAAAATTTCCCTGTAAAACCTGATTAGTAAATGAAATGTAAAATTTTCATAAACATAGCGTTCCCCTAATTCTCATAAAACTGATTATGCTTTCAAAATCGATGTTACTTCTGATTTTTTTTTGATCGAGTTAAATGTTTAATATTGTGTTTTTATCCAAAAAAAGTCACTAGATCAAACGTTTATCTGTGCTATATATTTTTTTAGGATTTTAAATATGATGATTTCTATCCAAAAACCATGATTTAGAAACATACATTTTGTGCCATGGCCCCTTAATGTTACAATGTCTTCATTTCTTTTAATTTGCATATCCATCGTGAGGTCATGAAAAACTACATAGTATCAACTATATTGTGCATACAATAGTTCTTTACATTATAACTTACTATTTTTACTATTCTATTATGTTGCTATCCTGTATATTAAAATGTTTCATTGGTTAATTAATAAATGGATTTTGAGATTTTCATAGAGAAAATAAATGGATTTTGCTTTAGCAGGCTTTCAAATATATAATCATAATATTATGTCTACTTCCTTTTTCACGCCTCAAATCTATCTCTATCTTTGTACGAAATTTAACTCAAATCCGTTCAGTGGTTTAAACGAGAAGAAAAGAGACAGAGTTACTTTCGCATTTATAATATAAGCAGGAATTCCATGTAACAAAAAGTTATATAAATGAAGAGAATAATTATTGTACTCTAAAATAGAAATTATTATTCGTGATATTATTTTTCATCATCTCTTGACGGTATTGACGGTACATTAAAATTCAACAAATGCTACAGTATCCTGGATTAAGCTGACCGTGGTTTTATCATATTCAGTACGTGCATATTTAATATATAGATGCAGAAGTAAATTCATACAACAACAAAAAAACAAAATATATAGACGAGAATATAGTCGTAGACTATTGAGACTAGACGTGTAAATCAAGCTTAATCCTCAGACTAAAGCAAAAAGCCTTTTCCTCACAGAGGGTGTTGAGACGTCCTGCGGGATGCTAATCAGCCAACACCGCCCACAACTTCTACATACCTCAAACAATGAACATAGGTCTAAACCAGAACATTAGTTTAATGACTAACACTTAGGCATTGTTAGGTTTCCTATTAGGCGGTCCTATAGGGTCCCTACAGTCAATGTCTTAATAAACTATTAATTCCAGTGTGTAGAAATGACAAAGCTATTATAATTATTATTTAACACTTTTTTGTGCAAGAAAACATGTATATACAGGTAACAATATAAGATTAAATAAAAGCACAAATGGCGGCCTTATCACTTACACTTTATCGGAAAATGACAGCACAAGTCATTTTACCCAGCCTTGGTTGACCATGATGACTTAAAGTGAGCCACATCCACACTGACCAAGCTGCTTCTTTTATTATGTGGTGTTTCTCGAAGCCAGAAGGGCTGCTTACATCTTAACGCGAACGCGTGGGTGAACGGAAGGTTCACCCTGGTGGTGACATGGGCAAGGGCGTCCCCCCTTGATGGGGACCACGAACCTCGGCTTGGGCTGTCACTTGACCAAGCTGTTTCGCGCAGCAACTGCTTCGCGAGGCTGCTCGCTCTGTGGACAGTGGACACCCCGCCTATTGACTGTTAGTGAAAACGCTGTGGCGGATCCGAATAATTTATTGTTGTAACAGGATTACGAGTTAATCTATATTGCATTTCAATAATGACTAGGTCCAATTCGAGGGTAGGTGTGTGACAGTAAACACATGTTTGATCAGCTGTTTAATTTAAAATATTATTTTCGTTTTCATCTTAATATTTTTAAAAAAGTTAATATGCTGTAAATACCTTGGCCATTGGTTATTGTATCCTATAATTATTTCACTTAAACTTGGTAGCTATTAAAATCAGTGTCACAACAACATAACCTCACTTATCACTATCTTGCACTATTCCTTTGAATCATGGAATCTATTGCACAGTCCATGGAGCAAATGGTTGAAACATTCAATCACAGAATGGATGACTTCCAAAAGGATCTCCAAGCTATATCTGCAGCACCAATGGGTAGTCCCTCGTCGAAATTGGCTTCAGACTTTACTGTATTCCGAACCTTTGTGCTGACTTCATTACAATGCCTTCAGTCCGAAGTTGTTCTCCTTAATAAGCTTGTTGATCAACAAGAGATGCAAACCAGGAAGAAGATACTTTTAATTCATGGAGTGAAGGAGGATAAAAATGAAAAAGTGGACTCTACTGTAGCTGGTATCTTAACCGAGCATCTGAATATTCCCGATGCTTCAATAACATCTTTCAGCTGCTGCCATCGCATGGGACGAAGCAACAGTGATAG
Source organism: Colias nastes (assembly GCA_907164665.1). NCBI lineage: Eukaryota > Metazoa > Arthropoda > Insecta > Lepidoptera > Pieridae > Colias > Colias nastes. The sequence goes on along the minus strand of CAJQZM010040948.1, from coordinate 41,228 downwards.
ACCCCGTCCCATAGTAGTCAAGTTTAAAGACATATCGCTTAAGCACAAGATCTGGTCTGCCAAGAAAGATTTGAAGGGATCTGGCATCACATTGTCTGAGTTTTTGACAAAGTCAAGGCACGATGTTTTCATGGCTGCTCGAAAGCGATTTGGTGTTGAGCGCTGTTGGACCAGGGATGGCAACATCTTTCTGATCGGGCCGGATGGGAAGCGGCACCAAATTAATGCACTTGCAGACTTGGATGATGTTCCTGTCAGTGACTCTGCCTCAAACCGGCCTGTTCACAAAGCTCCAACTGCATCATCTGGATTCCAGCCAAAAGATAAATTGCCTCCAAGATCCAAAAGAATAATCAAGAAATAGATCTTCAATACGTCAATATGGTGATATTGTTCTTTACTCTTCTTTTTTCTTGTCTGTATTTTGATATGCTTTTTTATTTCCTTCCTGATTATGGCTTTGGTATTATCATTTATAACTTCTATTGCTTCTCTCTATGCCACTGGACTTGTATGTTTTATGTTTTTATCTTTATTTGCCAAAATTGCTATTTAAAATCTCTGTTTGTGTGTGATATGCTCCTTCTTTTACAATTAACTTCTTTTTTTTGCGTTGGTAGTTAGAAAATACTAGTTTATGATAATAATATGTAAAGAAATAGATATTCTAATTGGCACACTATATTTTGTAAACAATTATGACACTTACGTCAAATACCACAAGTCAAAATATGTCACCGTCACAAGTTTTTTTTTATCATAGATACGTGCATTTTTGAATATTAGTTGATTAGCTGTAAGGAGTGTTTTTTAATATATTATTGTTGTTTTTCTTTTTTAATAGTTATGTAATGTTATTACTTATTACCATACTATCTAATGTTCAAGATAACTGATGGGTAAAGGATAAACTGATAGATTGTTTTTTTAGGTATAATTGCTTATATATCACATATATTTGTATTTATTATTTTGATTATTTTTATAGGTATTGTTATTTATTATTATTTATTACAATTTATTTATCAACTTTTATTTTTATGTCAGACTCTAATAATGATAGTTTTGTCTCAGCGTTATCGTCCGATTCAAGCACTTGCAGTACGAATGATAGCTTCCAAAGTGTATCGCACCCTTCTCTACAATCTTTACTCATAAACAACTTCACCGATTTTTCTAAAAATTTCAATGTCGTCCATATAAACGCACAAAGTATCCCAGCGCATTATCCAGATCTTTTACTATCCTTTGAATCCAATCCCAATATCCATGCAATACTGATATCCGAATCCTGGTTAAAGCCCACACTCCCATCTTCCTGCTACTCCATACCCGGCTTTCGACTAATACGCAATGACCGTATTGGAAGAACGGGTGGTGGTGTAGCAATCTACCTGCGTTCCCATATTCCTTTCTCAATTATTAGTTCTTCCTGTCAACCCCCTCCTCCTGATGCTCCTGAGCATCTCCTTGTCGAGATATCCCTTTCTCACACCAAAATGCTTTTAGGAGTATTTTATAGTCCTTCGATGCATGTGGACTACTTTGCGTCATTTGATCAATTGCTGGAGAATTTTGTACCATCCTATGACCACATAATACTTATGGGTGATTTTAATACTTGCCTGGTTAAAGATGATTCGCGTGCTAAAAGGTTTGTCTCAATTGTTGATTCTTTTAATCTCCACATACTGCCTCTTGATCCTACTCATTACTTCCCAAACAGTTCTCCCTCTCTATTAGACTTAATCCTTGTTTCAAATCCTACCCTTGTCTGTAAACATGGTCAATATCCCGCGGAAGCTTTCTCCTACCATGATCTCCTCTTCCTATCCTATAAACTGCGTGCCCCTAAAGTAAAACCTCAAATCCTCTTGCAGAGAAATTTTGCTGGAATGGATCTTGATAGACTGAATCAGGATGCGTGCAAGATTGACTGGAGTCTTGTGTACGATGCAAGTGACGTAAATGAAATGGTAAATGTGTTTAATTCTTTACTGGTGAATTTATATGACCATCATGCTCCTGTCAAACGGGTAAAAGTTAAACACTTACCAGCTCCATGGCTAACTGACGACATTAAATCGATAATAAATTCTAAAAATAGGGCTAAAGCAAAATTAAGATCAAACAACTCTCCTGCTAACCGGGACAAATACAATAAGATTCGGAATCACTGCAATACACTATGTAGAGATGCTCAGCGGCGTCATATCTTTAATTCAGTCGAGGACGGCGACACGGCCAAGGTTTGGAAATTTCTAAAATCCTTAGGAGTTGGTAAACAACAGCAGCCTTCTCTTCCAAATAACATCAATATCGATCAAATGAACCAACATTTCACAAAAAATCTTGTTAACTTCGATTCAAATCATAAATCACAAACTTTATATAATCTTTCTTCTTATCAAACTCCTAATTATCAACCGTTCCATTTCAGGCAATTCTCCGATTGTGATGTTAAGAAGAGCATTTCATCGATTTCTTCTAAAGCCGTTGGTGGTGATTGTATTAGCCGCAGTATGATCCTTCCTATTATTGATATCCTTACACCTGTAATAACTTTCATATTTAACTCTTCCATCTCCTCTGGCATATTTCCGGATGCCTGGAAAAATGCAGACGTTCTACCGTTACCTAAAAAAATCCATCCTGCATCCTTTTCCGATTATCGTCCAATCTCCATCCTCCCTTTCTTATCCAAAGCACTGGAACGTTTAGTCCACGAACAGTTAACCCGTTTCCTCAACAAAAACTCCATCTTAAATCCTTGTCAATCTGGCTTCCGTCCTGGGCATAGTACGGCTACTGCACTCACTAAGATCACTGACGATATTCGAGCGGGAATCGATGACAAGCAGCTCACTATTCTTACCTTAGTGGATTTCAGTAACGCGTTCAACACTGTAGACTTTGATATCCTAGTGAGCTTGCTTCGCTCCATTAACATATCTCCAACGGTGATTGCGTGGTTTCAAAGTTACTTGCTGGGGCGTCAGCAACGAATCAAAGTTGATAGCACTTTCTCAACTTGGTCAAGCATCACTGCTGGCGTTCCACAAGGTGGCGTCCTTTCTCCTCTCCTCTTTTCCATATTTTTTAATAATATCACTGTTTCCCTTACTTCGCTCTCACATATGTATGCAGATGATCTCCAAATCTATACTCGTTCAACTCTCGAAGATTTACCATCTGCTATTCGATTGATGAATAAGGATCTTGCCTCGATAGTAGCTTGGAGTAGATCATACGGTTTGGGAGTCAATCCATCAAAGACTCAATCTATTATCATCGGGAGTCCCAGTTTCATTTCAAGGATTGACTGGTCAATTCTTCCTCCTATTACTGTAGATAACACAGTTATACCGGTAAGTGATTCGGTTAAAAATCTTGGTGTTATGTTTGATCGCACTTTATCTTGGCACAAACAAATCAACGAACTGAGTAAGAAGGTATTTGCTGCATCACATTCGTTAAGACGTATTCGGAATTTCTTACCCATTCCAACAAAAATTTCTATTGCACAGTCCCTCCTCCTTCCCATCCTCGATTATTCCGACATTTGCTATACTGACCTTACTGAATTGCAATTGGACAAACTCGAACGGCTGCAAAATGTTTGTATAAGATTCGTATTTGGCCTCCGCAAGTATGATCACGTCACAGAATACCGTATGAGGCTCAAGTGGTTACCCATACGTCTACGTCGTAACATGCATATACTTACATCTTTGTACAAAATCCTTTTCTATCCTCAAGCCCCTGTCTACCTTAAAGAAAAATTTGAATTTCGTTCGAATGTTGATTTAAATCTGCGCTGCACTGGCAATTTGCTATTGAAAATTCCTCCCCATAAATCAAAATTCTACCACAAATCTTTTCATATACAGTCGATACTTCTTTGGAACGCTCTGCCAATTGAAATCAGACGTGCGAAATCGCTGAACATATTTAAAAATTTAGTTTTCAACCATTTCTTCTCCCAAATAAATTGTTAGTATCCTTATTTTTTTATTTAATCATTGTATTGTATAGGTATATATATTATGTATATTGTATATATATTATGTATTGTATGTATTGTATATTATGTGTATATTAATATGTATATATTGTATAAGTAGGTATTCTTAAATTATATTTATTACATATTATTATGTATTTATAATATAAGTAGTTATATGGTTTAAATATAGTGTAATTCATTTTCATTGCTGCACCACCTATTGTTTTCACCTCTTTCTTATAATTAAAAATCCTACCCATAGGTTGCCTGGTAGAAATCGCTTAGTAGCGATAAGGCCGCCTTTTTAGCTTTATAACATATTGTCTGTTTCTTTTTTTACGTGTATTTACTTGGTGCTGAATAAAGTGTATTTATTATTATTATTATTACAACAGACGTAAATTGATTTACAGAGCTAATGCGGTTCTGTACGTTCATTTAAGTTTTATGTATTGTGTATCTGTGTGTTATTCTTACAGACAAAGGATAAGTCATAGACTTTCGATTCTTTGATCCGAGATATATGAGCCCATTAATAAAGAAGTAGGTAAGAATTTTAATTCAAAAGGCAGTAAGTAAAACTATTCTTATTAGTCATAGTTAATCACGTTATCTATATTGAGATGAAGAAGGAACTTAGGTAATTTAATTGAACAAAATTTAATTTATGGCCAAATAAAAAGTGTACATCTTAATATGTATATATAAATCTCGTGTCACAATGTTTGTCCTCAATGGACTCCTAAACCACTTAACCGATTATAATAAAGTTCGCACACCATGTGCAGTTCGATCCAACTTGAGAGATAGGATAGTTTAAACATGTAGGTACCACGGGCGAAGCCGGGGCGGACCGCTAGTAACATTATAAAAATGTAAACATGTATGAAAAATATTTACCTATAAGTTTGAAAAATAAATGTTTTATTTTTGAGTACGTAAACAAAAGTCAATTCAAAAGTTTTTATCAAAGCTACTATTTGCTCGTAGCCAAAGCCAACCAATATATTTATTTTACTGTAGTTACAGGAAATCCATCATGCTACAATTTTTAATAAACCCACAATGAAATAACCAATACGATATCGGTTTCTACGGTTTAATTTAGCAAAAAGGAATGCAATATAGTATTCATTACTAGCCAGACCGGGTTCAAATAAACCAACGAATACGGAGTTTTCGAGCAAGAACCTCTTAGACAAAATGGCTCTTACGTCGCTTGTCAACCCGAGTGTCTCTTCACTGATCTCGACTTGCAACCCCTATCTACACACTGTTTGAACCGAAAGAACTCAGTACAAACAAACAAAGGAATTCCATTGCTTTTTCTGTGAATTTTAACGCGGACGCAATGTAGTGTGGCATAAAGTAAATTAGGGATGGTTGAGATGTACCTAGTCAATTTTTAATAGTTATTAAAAGTAATTTTTTTTCAGCTTGTAATAATATTATGTTAATATTATGCTAGTTGCAAACACTCTAATTCAGCTTTGTTTTAAGTTTCATTTATAATTCCTGATACCGGCTTTTTCATTAATATCTTCAAGGCTCTAATGAATATAGAAAATACACAAATTAAAGATTAACCGTTAGTGGTACTTTCTAATCTATCGACTAGTAGCGTGTAATTAATGGAATTAAATTTCTTTTGATAAATGAATATTACTTTTGAAAGCAATTTTCTTCATTCGAATAAGGTTTAAGCACTTTTGGGGTGTCATGTTTTTCAACAAGTTCCAACTTCAACGTCTTTCAAACAGCATTGGCAAGAAACTTGAATGTCTAATATATTGATTAATTACATACAAAATATGCACATTGAGTAGATCATTCACCAAAATAAAAATTACATAATATACATTGAGTAGACCATTTACTATATTAAACATGTCATAGTACAAATGTTATTCGCATATATTATATTAAACGTTCAATAAACAAACATAAAAAAGATTAAACGGCCGTTCTATTGATTGGATAACTGAATGATATTGCGCCTTCGAGATTTGGAGGGCTATTAAATGTTATGAAGTCGAATCAGAAGCTGTTGCTTGAACGTTTTGTGAACTCGTTTCAAAAGAATCTGAAAAAACATTTCAGAAGATCTAAGTGATAAACAGCAAAATAGTCAAATCACTTACATCATTTCTGTTTTGTGATTTTAGTGCAAATCGAAAGAGAAGGAACTTCCTAATTCGATTGCCTTTAAAAAATATCACCATATAACTTTTTATATAACACCAATTTTTATGATACCTACCTACTCTTTAGATTGAACGTCCAAAGCTCGCGCTACCAAAGACCACTGCTTTAAGCCATCAAGATTTACCCAACGTATAGTTTTTGTCGTCTCGTTACTCTATCAAGTCATTGGTACATTACTCAAGCATTAAAACATTGGATTCAAGCTGCATATATTCAAAGTTCCAGACGCAAGATCGTTCTACCTGTATATATTCCATTCCAACGCAACTCGGCATTGCTATAAATTATTTAGCTATCGCCAGGGATCGTGTACCTTCATTAATATACAGTAAGAAAAACTGTCCCACCAGCTCTGCTCCGACATTTACTGTAATTTATTTAAAAGGAAATAGACTAAAAAGTTTTTGTTCTGTTTAGTAATTGCATACTAATTTATTCGTTTTCGATTCACGATGTTAAAGCCAATAATGCTATTGTGTTAGGCTAACTCGTGGATAGTTTATTCATTCAATTCTATAATGCTTAATACTCACTGTCAATGGTTAAAAGTTAATCTATTTGTTTTTGTGAATCCTATTAATGTAACAAAGAATTTTAAAATTTACATCATCAAACTAAATTTACCATTGCAACGACATGTAAGCTATAACCCTAGTATGAAGCAAACATTGAAAATAAGATAATAAAATTGGCAGAGCACCTCTAGAACTCAACATATACCAAGCAAATAAATAAACAACAAAAATATTAGACAGAGCATCAGCGATGTTAACAAGTGCGCTGTAAGTAAAAAGAAGTGAAATAAGCCGCCAAAATGTGTGATATGTGGAAAATAGTCTCTCAAATAAGTCGGAATAAAATGCAGTTGAACGAAACAAAGGCTGAGCTCGAAAAGCGACATGGTGTAACTCCGCCCAATAGATAAAAGCTCTATTAAGATAGTAGAAGCGTAACAGACGTCTTGCCAGGGTTTATTGCATCTTTGTTTGCTCGCAAAGCTATAATAGCGGGACGACCCACCCTCCTTTGGAATTCCGGTACTAGTTTCCGATTGTTATTACTCCCAACTTAACCTATACTTGCTGTGAGGTTTACAAGGATTGGGGATCCGTTTAATAAAATACCGTTTGTGTGCCAGTTTTTATGAATGGTGGGAATTATTAAATTTCTGAGTAGATCATATTATTAAGTCTAGTAATTATGTGTGTGTAGGTTTTAGAAAAGCAAGCAAATAAGAACATGGAAAATATCGTAGACGTATTATAACAGACTATAACTATAATTAAGTTCTTTAAAATAAATACATACCATCCCAATGCACACTATTATTAAATAATGATAAATTATAGCAATTCATTAATTATAAAATCTTTTTCAAATAAACTGCACTTTTAAAATAGTTCAGGATCCATCGCCCATTTTTGCAAGTGATTACTATCAAGCTAATTTTTCGTGAGTAGCTTTATTTTGATGAGACGCCCAATAATTTCCTGTACGAAACTCTCGATTGTGGTAGCTAACAGAGGTAACAAGGATAAAATGTTTTGATTTGATGGTTCTCAAATATTTACTAAAATGCATCGATCGAAAACAACGCAAGTAGAATCTATAAATTGAAACTAGAAATAAATATTCGCAATCGAAAATAAATGTAAGTTATACATTCACGCGAACTAAGTTTGAATTGCTATGGACATTTTTCTCTTTATTTATTCATAAGTTAAGCAATCTAAAACAGACTGGAGCTACTCGAAAAATACGTGACTGCCAAAGCCTAAATAGTTTATAGAGAATTACTTGAAATGCGGGGTTGATAGTTGCATAGCTGTTTACTCTTCGATTTTATGATACGTGGTATTAAAGCATTTGACTTGTTTGCTAGAATTGAGTTTCCTTTTATTCGTAATGTCGACCACATTTCCAATACTATCTTTGTAATTTGAATAGAAATTTGATAAATTATGATAGCTTTGAATTTAGCAGAATTGATATGCTCAAATACGATTATGGGATAAAGCTCATAGGGTTATACTTATACTACTCGTAGATATGTATAATGTATATTGGAGATGGTAGAAAACACGATTAAACGGGGTAGATTTTTTTATATTTTTATATTATAAACCCAGTAGTTATCTATAAAAAAAAAAAAAACTATAGACATACATAACAGTAGCAAATAACACTAGAAGAATTTTGCTACAAGCGCCAAACATTCCAATATTTTTGAAAGCTTCTTTTTCAGATTTATAAGTTTCAAAAGTCAGGCTCATGACGAAAAGTTTAGCTAATTTTTTTGACCATTTTATATCTATAACAGTTGCCTGTACTTGTACATGCTTCAACAGATATTACCTCTGAAACTAAAACCCACTTGGGGACTTCACTGTTAAACTACGATGCCATGAATTTTAGAAAAGAAAAATATTTAAATCTCTCGTATTCAAGCAGATCCTACCGACTGTACCGTTAAGATTACAATATTAACAATATTTGCAGGGATTTTCGGAAAATTGAAACGAATGTTGACTGAAATAACGTAAAAGATATTTGTATAACGGTCTCATGTTTCTTGTAAATACATCCTTAAGTCTACTCGCGGTTTGTGCAAATATATAATATTTCCTTAAATTTCATGAATACATGAAATGGAGTAAGGTATAAAATATTATCTGGATGAATTGTTTGTGCATTATATTAATACGTAAAAGTTCGTTTTATATCTTATAAATATAAATAATACCTATGACTTAAAATATATCTATACGTTAAAATAATTAAATCTACATTTATTTGGTACTAAAGTAGACTTTTCATTAGATAATAAATACCGAGAGAGGGGTTTACAAACTTAGTTAATTATTTAAGAATTAAATTGGCTTTATTTAGAATCTTTAAGATAATCATAACTCAGACCTCAAAACCAGATGCTTTTATAATTGACCTACAGTCCAGTCCGTTTTATATTCAAAATTGTAAACCAACATTTTGTCTAAATCCACTTTACAGTATTTATACCCAATATCACTTATGTAGTTATATCGCAGAATCGTACAAAACTCACAAATTATATTACAATTTAATATCAAATAATATTCCATGAAGCCTTTGGACTTTAATACATTTAAAGCCCCTAATCCCTGAGATCTTAACGCGGCGGTGCCCAAAATAATCTCTGAATACCTGCTTATCATCGAGTAGAAAATTAGTGAATCCGTTGGAAATGTATGAAATATTAAGCCTATTAATATCGGATCACAAAAGAGCGCCGCAGTAAGCAGCGTCTTGAGGACTCAGCTTAGAGATAATGATGCTGTGATCCGCGTTCGCGAGAGATTTGCCAAGTCCACTTGAATTAATTATGCTCGAAATCCCTCATATTAGTTACAATTTAACGTTGTTGAATGAAATTGTATCATTTGGAAACCTGGTTTCTATCTGATTTTTATGTATTTACGTAGCTACCTACACACGCTACACAAAACTTTATTAGAATGAAATCCGAGATTGAAATATTATGTAATAGAGATCGGCTGACGTGAAATGCATACGAGCGATGCCGCGGGCGGGAAGCAAGTATATTATTTCTTATCTCTGTATTTTGTTTCAAATACAACAAAGTGTGAAATATAAAACTAACAAAAATTTTATAATGCATAGATATTCCATACAAACGTATATACATTAAGCTTAATGGGTCATCCATAAATTGAAAAGACACGTTAGGGGTTGGGAAGTAAAGGGAAGTGTCAACGGATTGTAACATTGTGTGACAAGGGGTAGGAGGGGCCATAGGCTTTTTAACTTCACGAGTCACGTATCAAATAATTTTTTATATTGTATGTGTTACTTGGTAAAAGCAAATAAATGGGATATTTTTAACATTTTGCGCTATTTCAAACTATTAATTAATGCTCTACTGCAAATTCAGACTTATTGGAAACCTTATTGGAATCTATCGATCCATCCATACCAAAGTTTCACATTATTTTATAGAACATACTTTATAGCGTTCTAAAACTGGAATTCTATGTAATAATGATTGAAGGAAATAGCAAACATCTCTTCCAGTAACTAAACGACACATCCTCTGTCTGTTTATAAGATATTATTTTTATTATCTGGATCAAGTTTATATTGACTTCCCACTATGTAATTATCATGACTTCAGCTATCACATAAAAAATAGCAGGCTTTTTTTTATTAAATCCTTAATTATTTCTAAGAAGATTAATTCAACAAGCTGTTTAAATCCACCACTTCAGTGATATCAATAAAAGAACATACGGACAAACAGAATGAAAATTCCAATCAACATTACTCACTAAACTTATAAATAGACATTTAAATGGATACAGAATACAATTGAGTATTTGAATAAAAAAAAATTATTGATTTTTTTTATGTATTTTAAAACTTTATTATTAATAATATTGATATTTAATGCAAAAAACTTCAAAAAAATTTTTTTCCGTTAATTATAAGCAATTAAAAATTGATGAAATTTAAATTCAAATCACGTGACTACAAACGCGCCATGACTGGTCACTATAGTTGTGACGTCATAATGTTATAGCTATTAACTGCAGTCTTAGAGTATATATTACAATAGTAGTATATATACTCTAAGACTGCAGTACAGCGTTTACGGCTATTACACGTGACTAGCACTAGACATTTGAAAATTTATTGAAACTACTATATTGAAAATTTATTGCTAAAATACGATTTGTTAGTTGGTTCCGAATTAGTTAGTTAGTTCCTAAAATAATATTCTTGATGTTGATATATTTATGATCACCGATTTTTGTCAGGAGTTGCCTTTGTAGTATTCGTATATAATGGTACAAAACGATAACTTTTGAGGTTCGCCATTTTTTCAATATAAATTTAAATAATATAATTAACAATTAATATAATTAATATATAATTTAATAATGACAACAAAATTAAATAGATCAAAACACTGTATTTATTATATTAACCCACTTAAAACCGACGGATTTTGTTCAAATTTTGAACACTGATTATTTATCAAGGTCCGACGACAATACAATAATATCATAAATTTATCCTTTTATCCTGATAAGGATCGCTATCAGCTTAAAACATATGTTTGTATGTAACCAATTCTCCTTTCGATTCGATTTAGACCCACTATAAACCGACGGATTTAATTTAAATTTTGTATACTTATAAAAACCCGGTAACAATACAATAATTTCATGAATTTATCTTATTATCCTGATAAGGATGGCCAAGATTAAAGATTTCCTTACGTAAAGAAACCGTCTTCTTTACACACGATTTCAACCCAATATTTGTG
>CAJQZM010040948.1:0-29291 GCA_907164665.1 Colias nastes | reverse complement strand
GGGGGCGATTAGATCGCCCCCACAAGCTTCCATGATTATCAGGCATCTCTATATAATTAATATTAATTACATATCCTTTATTAGTTCCGGCTCTAGAGATGTAGTTAATTATTTTTCAAGCCCACGATTTTTGCTGCCCACGTAATAGTAATTATTTATTTCATCTTAGATGAGGTAAAAATTGTGACTCAAGAGATCTCATCAACTATTCTAGTAATTTGTTATTTATATTATTCCTGAAGAAAGCTAGTTTGGTAAAATGTATCCTTCTTGCCATGTGGATTTATTTATTTATAAATAAATGTGTAGGTTGCAAGGTTATAAATTATTATCAAATTTCTATGTTCTAGAAATTTCCAGTTTTATCACGAGGTTTTCTTCACCAATACTATCCATGTCATTGTTTTAAACTCTTTTCATAGATACAACGAAAAATCCTGAAGCTTTTCCACATTTATAATAAGTAAATAAAATAAAAGAAACTTACCTCACAAAGCGATATAAGCACAGGCTAATGACGTCACGCCTGAATTTATATGGAAGACGCGGCTTTTGTTAAAATTTTAATGAAAACGGAAAATGAATACGTTGTGCTAAGCATTTTACATTAGGGTGTGTTGATATCACATGTTTGAGATGAAGGTATACCTATAGAGTATGTTGCAGTAAAAAGGAGTTTATTTTATGTGGCATTGAGATCAAAGTAGCTTTCGCCGAAAATACTCGGGTTTAGCTTTCAAGTTTATCAAAGTATTTGTGAACTATTTCTTAAGTTATGAACTGACGGTCTAAAGAGTATCAAAATTACAACAATGAGAAATAAACTCTATAGTTAATTTTCATTCGGCGATTTTTAGTCGAGACTTAAACTTAGAAGACTCAAGATCTTTTCGATAGCGATAAATAGGTGATATACCTTTATGTATTTATGGTGGTGATATATTTTCGTGTATCCTATGGGCTCAATAATATAAAAATGTAAATGTGTTATATCTAAAAATAAAAAATAAAAACTATGAAGATATAGTTTGTTTGTGATAATAATATAAACAACTTTTAATCAACTCTGCATCACGCTAAGAAAAATATTGCACTATAAAACGTCGGGCAACTCCGAAATTAGTTTTAAATGTTCTGTAAAAGTATGCTTCAATTTAAACTTTCAGGCACGGAACTATGTAAAGGAAAGTAAAGTCATACGAAAAATACGGCCTCCTTCAAGTTTTGATTGATATTCATGATTTCATAATGTTTACATTTTTGTCTATTAACAAGCTGTGCCACGCGGTTTTACCCGCATTGCTCCGATCCTGTTGCGTGATGATAATATATTGCCTTGCTCGATAAATGGGCTATCTATCACCGAAAGAAGTTTTCAAATCAGACCAGTCTTTCTTGAGATTAGCGCGTTCAAACAAACAAACTAACTCCTCAGCTTTATAATATTATAAGTATAGAAAATATATAGGTTAGAGAGTAGTAACAATGACATTTGTTCCCGTAACTTTCATATTATATGAAAATTTCAGGAACTGGGAATCTATTGTCTATTTGCAATTGAATTATCAGAAAATGTAATTAATCAAACATTCTGGTCTAGTAAAGCTTATTATATGTTAAATCATTGCAGCTGGTTTGAATGACATTTAATTATAATACGAAAAGTTAATGTTATATGGGAATATTTAAAAGTAGGGAGACAATGATTCGTGTAATCAATATCACGTACATTACAGATGAAGACAGTAACCTACTAAGCTTAAAATCACGTATATTACAGCTGAAGAAAGTAAGGTAATATGTTTACAGTGCTCTCACAATTACGTTTCAATAATCTTTCTGTTACAGGTATCTTGTTGCAGCGTCAATCACATGTTTGAGAGTCTAAAAAGTTACCAGCAAAAGGTCAAACTATTTTTGTGTAATCTACAAACGGAGGAACTGAAGAATGGCTGGACAGATAGCGTGCACTAGCACTGCGTGACCATGCCTCATTGATCACTATTCTTGAAAGATAGATGCGAAAGACATTTTTTTTCACACGGAGCGTCCCCTTGCGGGCAAAGTGGGTGCGAGCAATTCTCATACCTACGTAATTTGTTACTTTAATGCGACGTGTGGCCACTTGGCGTCCCCAGCGCCTTTTGTGCGAGATTTAACTGGGCTTTTTATTTCATCGAGAATGTTTTCGGGGAAACTTTTTTGGCGTCATTTTTATTGAGGTTTGCCTGAAATTGTCGTTATAATATATTGGTTTAATAGAATACTGTTGTCGTAGGAAACTGGCAAATGGCTGAGTGTCCTAATTGCTTCGTTTACTATCAACTCCTTGATTAATGGACTAAGCACGCAATATATTTGTATATAATATAATCGCTGCCGTGTCTTGTTACTTAATTAGGTACGGAATATTATAATGATATATTGGAAGGGAATATTACGCGTCCATCCGAATAAAAACAAGGGAATCAGTATTATATGAACGTGGAAATTCAATATCTAACGTGTAGTTGGCTAATAAGAAGATGTTGTTTATTATACCTGAACGAGTAACTCAAAGAAACTACATAAATTGACATATTATTTCAGTTATGTTGAGTTCATGAACAATCATGGATCATGGATTATTAATTATCAAAAAAATGGATTATTAATTATCAACAAAAATAGAATGAAAGAGCTATCCTGAATGTTGCTACGTAAAAAAGCTGCTTATCATGCATAAATCTACAGTCTTGAAACAGTTTTAACAACATTATAACGTTCACACAAAGCTTCATAAAGGTAACATCATTTACTTGTATTGCGACGTTCGGAACTCGGGATTCGCAAACGCATCCGTGAGTCCCACAAAAAATATTGCCCTCTGCTTCCTGCACTGAAAATTCGAACCTAGTAAAACATTTGATGGGGATATTGGACCGCGTTTGATTTATTTACATCAATTCGCTTGGAGTACTTTCTGGATGATACTGTGAAGTGAAAATGTCTAAATAATCAATAAGGGAACAGGATATACAACACAATTTAACGATGAAAGAAATGAAGGAATGGAATAGAAAATAGTTTAATCATTGTTGAATATCTTAAGATTTTGTTAATTAATAGTTTGTTCTTTTGTAAGCTCGATTACAGATAATAAAACGGAGGATCGTGTGTATTAAAATAAATATTTTAAAAGTACTTCTTTAATAAAAACAAACTACAGACATACCATAACTGAGTAAATTAATACCTTTTTACATGTTTTTTAAAATAACAGTTAGTAGTAAAATACATAAATAGGTAAAATTTCTTTCTTTGCATATGGTTCAAGTCACCTTGATTTATTTAGAGGCAGTAACCGTGATTTATTTACAGGCACAGAGTTCTTCCGAAGTGTTACAATCTTTAAATTTGTCACGAAAGGCATTTGGGTCACGAAACCAGCATTTTTTTCATTAAAAATCGTAATGAAAATGTTAAATAACAAGTTTAAATACCCTTTAACCTACGTCATACGATAAATATCTCAATGTTGGAATTATGATTTTATTTTGTGAGTAAATAATACTAGATTAATTTTCTTTATGAGCGTTTGTAGACCTTCTAATATTTGAATAAATGAAACGAAACGAATAGATAAGAACCTATATAAATATTACAATTAGTTACTTGTTCTAATTTTTAAAAGTATTAAGTATTAATAAGTCGGTTAAAAATAAAGGGTAATGCTAGTTGCAGTGAAATCAATTGAATCTGAAAAACGACGAAATCTTTTAAATTCGCGTTCCTACTTCTATCTGAACAGTAATAAAGAGATCGTGTTTATTTTTTATTCACGCGCTTAAGTCTTTTTTAATAATCCGAAATATATTTGCTCGTCATTTAATTTCATGAAAAATATAATCTACGCGAAGTTAATAACCACAATCTACTGGTTTATTAATGCCACGAGGCTTATCTGACGCGCTCATGTTTTGAGATGCGACGTTAATTTAAGACTTTATTAATACCTCAGTAAAATACATAAGATTTTTATCTTAATTTGGATTTTCTATAACATTTATTAAAGAAACAGAAGCGTGTTAGATATCATAATGTTAGCATACTTTTCCTTTGTCTTTACAATCGGCAGGAGGTTATAAGAAATAAGGATAAAAAAAGAAATCATATCTCAATCATGTGATTTAAAAACGTTACAAGCTTATTATTATTTCTAGAAGTTAATAAACTCTATCTACATTAAGCCTTTAAACCCAATTTAACGTATTACCAATAATCACTTAATACTGTATTAATATCGCGACAAGATCGCTAATTAGTTGGTTATAAGCTAGTCTATTCAACAGTAATTTATTTAGGTATTACTTGTATTTATATGATAAAGGAAATTCATAAACCCAATTAATACCGCCGAATCAGTTTCGACATAATATACCCCATACTTGTGTAATTAATTACGGAAAGGTAAGACGAAAATGTATTTCTGCATTTACAAGAAAAAGTAAAATAAATGAGGATCATTTCGAGCGGTGGTCGAAATTCACCTTCCTTCTATTTCTGATTCTTAAGATTCTTATCGCCTATAGGTATAGTATCAGTATCTGCCATAGTATCTTCTGTAATAAGAAAGAATAGTTCAAACAAATGCACTAAAAAAAGGTAAACAACTGACACTTATATATCTTTTACTCGTCTCCAACTATTTAAAACTACGTGAGTGATAAAATTGCTTTATTTAGTTACAAGCTAACATTGCGTGACAAAACGCGGCTATCCTCTAATCAGATTATGTGGCCATTTGGTTGTCTTTCTTGTCAACTATCAGACCCTACGCAATAAAAGTCCACGGATACATTTGTACTACCGTAACAATAAATAGTGGGATTACTAGTGGCTTGAAATATCAAGTTGTCGGTGTACATAGGTAGCTTATTTACCTATTTATGTGTTGGATAATAATTATTTCAGACTATTTCATGCTAATGCTTTCGTCGAAGGTATGTTTAGAGCATAATTGCTAAAACTGTCTATGTCCTGCACTATAACTCTACCATCAGCTCAGCTGGACAGCTATTATGGTTTTGACAAGTTATTTATGCGTGAAGCAATTGTATGCCATCCTCAATTTAATTCATTGTTTACTACCAAACACAAAAAAGTTTCAAACTTATCCTTATTAGTTGAAAAATCGCAATGACGCTATCAGGTATACAAGTTTCAAAAGCCCGTTAAAATATCTGATGAGAGTAAATTCCAACTGTTTTTCTAAAATATGAAAACGGACTAATTTATTTATATTCAATTAGTAATGGATTCATTTACTTTGAACCATTAAGACACTGCTCAAAAATCTTTATATCTCGGTTCGCGCAAGATTTAGCTCCCTGATAAATTATAATGAATAATTAATTTAATTCATAATCCTGAATCCAGCTTAATTAATAATTAAATTCTGTTGCTAATATTCCTTAATTTATGTTTGAATAGATTACTAAACCAGACTCGTTCGTGTAAGTAATATAAATGTTGCTTTGATGTACTTAAATACTGTTACATATATAAATTTGTTAGTTCGCGTGAGTAATAAAAAGTATGCGTGTACAATATAATTTTGAACAAAATAAAGTTATCCTTCAATGTTTACGTATGGATTAGCCGTAAAAGTCGTGGGATAAAAGAATGAACTACGCTGATTAGGCAGTTTTAGCTCATAAAAATTCAAATTGGTTTTTATTTGTCGCATTTATATAGAACTCTTTGAACTTTGAAGTCGTAATTGTATGGATGGTTATAATAGTTATATTAAGGTGAAGTGTTAACTTTTCTTTAGATAGAGTAAACCAGCCGTACCTATCGTAGAAGCCGGATTCTTTCTGCTATTAATAATTGTATCTGAAATTAAGACCCATCTTTGTTATCCCTTGAAAATAAAATATTTATAAGTATACTTATACTAGGTACTTTATCAGTTATAGAAATTTTGTAGATATTCACAAAGACTGTTGTGTAAATGTGAAAAAAATATTTTTAAAAACAATTCGCATCAGTCAGCATTGAAAATAAAGCTGAAATTTATGAAAATAAAAAAGTCTAATATTAAATTTATATAGCCATTGAAAATTAGAGAAGGCTCAGAGAAAGGATTTTATTTATACAATGTGTATCGCTTGTTAAAAGAAATCATTATGCAAAAACTTTGAATCCGTAGCCAACTTTGAGTCTACTAATTTTGTTGTAACCATCTTTTTATAATGTTTATTAGGTATTGTAGATTTCATGTTTTTAGATTTTCCGCTTAAAATCTTTTAAACAACCTAACTAGTTATTTACCAAGTTAACCTTAAAAAAAAAAGTCTAAAATTAGACTCTAAAGTAACGCCGTTTTGTGTACCCTAATTAGCGTTCATGATTATACAAATTCTTATAGCTAATAATTTTTATATTATTGTGGGAACTTCATAATTATTTCCATATTCCTTACAAGTGGGGTTATAATTTCTTATTTAAAATATTTCAAGTACCTACTTTATAAGGTAAGTACAGAAGCCTCTTGACCCTCTCTGGCAAAAACCTAAAGCATTCAAATGGGTATTATTAAGGAACAACAACGGGTGCTCATTTGCGAACAATCACAAGCAACTTTGCGTAGCTCTACAAAGTTAAAACTTCACCCCAATTGTATTATTTATAATACATACAACTTTGTTATTGCGAAATGCGAGTAACAAAGCCCTCGTCTCGACGTCTTAGAAGAAAGACGTCATAAAAATGTTATTCCCTAAAAACTGTCAGACCACCCTTGTTTGTATTGCATTGAGCCATCGCGGAGTTTGAAACTCGGCGACAAAAATTTAATAACGCAGTTAGAATCTCATTTAAACTTTTAGAGGGTGTTATAAACATGGAATACAATTATTTGCACTCTGTTCACGCATTTAACACGTAGCTACACCCTTTTGCGTGTCCCACGTTATTAACTCACAACGCGTGTTTGACACGACCACTTAATTGTGACCTAAACTTTTTGGCACATTACCCTGATATAATCACTTTGTTCGTTATCCGAGGGAAACGAGGCGGTTCATTTAAAAGTGGCGGGTTAATTATTTTGATGGCGCTCCTATCACCCGTTGATTTACGTAAATGATTCTTTGCGTGCCAAATTATTGTATAAGGGAAGATTACAGTTACTTTAAATATCGCTGGTTTTGATATTCCTAATATAGTAGTAGTCGATAGTCTAACTTGAAGATGAAAAGGAGGGTGGTTGCTTTTACGCAGTCAGCGTATACAAAGCCATAAGTACCACTGAGCATGTAGCACATACATCCCACATGTGTATTACTATGCTGCTACCGTGTAATAAAGAAATCTTTAATTCTAAGAATGATGAGGAGAAAATAACTATTAAAAAATACACTACTTTTATTTTTATTCAAATAACAAAACTTTACAATACGTATTTGGCATAGTTCCATTGTAGGATTACCGTAGGCTTAACTAAAATAAAATTATGAACAGCGATACAGTAATTTATAATACATACTGTATTTATTAATAGTGCTGTTGAATGTAGAGGCATAATAATATATTTTTATTGAACGAATGGATAACCGATAATATTATATAAATCATAAAATTTATATTATACCTAATAACAAATTTCATAATTAATAAACAATAGTGACTATTACTGTTACATTAACATTGCGTGTTTGAATCTTTACTATTAACATTAAGAAACAGGTAAATATTCTCAAACGTTTATAAAATGACCAAAACTTATCATATTACAGTAAAACCATAAAACATAAATTGTTGATGGACTCAGTCAATTTAATATACTTACTGTAAGTTCAATTTTAGCGACGAAATACGACAAAGGGCTCGTACACAAGTATGTTGGTTTGCTGACAAAAGACTCTTGTAGACAGCTTCAGCAATTTACCCGAGATGGTCAGGATAAAATGTGCTTTACGAACCTTTCAAGCAGGATTTACTTTCTTAACTGTACGACTTTTATAGTAATAACTCTGAGCTGCATTTTTGGTCAGTTTGCGAAGCTTTAGAATCAGGGATTATTGAAAACCAGTCAATAACTTCCAACTGGATGCATTTTTTAGTGCAGATTTAGTTTATTGTTTATACATTTTTGATCGGAGGATTGGCATAATTGTTTTATATGTTTGTAGCTGAATTTATATCTTCTTATACCTAATTTTATATTACTTTAATTTACATTTGATTCATTGATTTAATATTTTATTAACTACTTTGAATGCTATAAGTCTATAGGAACAAAGTCTATCGTATATCCAATTCAAATTAATTTAAAATTACAATGAAGTACTTGAAAAAATACAAGATTTGAAGAAAATTGGATGGATGTGCTTCTGAATAAAATATGTTAACTGATAACAATATAGTTGCCGAGCAAAATTACCATAAACGATTCTCGGCTGTATTATTGCAGTCTTCGTTGTGAATGAAAAATGGTGGCATTTATGTCCGTCCTCATAATCTTTATATGAACATGGGTTGTTATTGTTTGGCTCGCCCAAAGGGTAACATTCTTAACGGTATATACGGATATTGATCCAATGTATTGCGGTCACGTTCTGAGTGTTCGAAGAAATGCAATTTTCATCTTTTGTGTATTATCGAAGTGGTATTAGGTAAATCAGTTTGAGTGCTTAAGTGAATCTGTTGATAGAAATATTAGAAGTACCTACTTACTACATTTTTGTATCAAAATTCCGCGAGTTGAAATGTAATACAGCATGATGAAAAATATATTGACTGTTGTGTCTAAAGACAAAATTGCACTGAAAAGCTTATTGAATACGATAATTATCATTATTTTCAACCTCCAAATTTACATTGGTATAAATTAATTTTCAAACATAGTTATGAAAACCTTTGAAAATCACATAGCTTCATGATAAAAATTGGATAAGCTGGTCGCACAGAAACACTAGTAAAATTATTCCGTTTCGTGTAAGCAATGTCGAAGAATAGCAGACATAGCAATCAATATTAGTCTTCATGTAAGACTACTTGTTGCTCAACGTATATTTTGCCAAGCGATACGTTATCGAAGAGTTCATAATTTATGACTGTTGTTTTTCTTTTTGTAAATATTAGTGTGAGTTGTTTACTTTCCAACTTTATCGTGCCTTTGCTCCGTTGTTTAAAGGTAACACTAATGATTTCAGAAGTAAGATCGGAATCTTTGTGTAAGTAAATAGAGTTGAATAAAAGAAAATAAAGGTTAAGTATTTCAATTAGTATTAGGGCCATTTGGTCCATTGAAAAGTTACATTTGGGGTTGCATTTTTTAGAGGACGCAATTTTATTTTTTTGATGTGTAGGGGTTTGATGGTCAGTGTGAAGCTATCACCAAGTTTGTGGGGTCGCCACCCTTGTCCCACGGCCGCCATCTTGAAAATAGCGGTTGATATGGTTTTTACGATATATCTCTTAAACTATTTATTTGATAAAAAAAATTTGTTTACATTATTTGTTGCAAATTAAATACTCTACAACTTTGATCCTGCAACTTTTTGTCGTAGAACTATAAATAAAAAAGTTATAAGCGAAAATGTTCAGAAATTAGAGATATTTATATTTCTCAATAAAACTTTTTTTTATAATTTTACGTAGAAATGATATTTGAACATTTTTGTAGATTGTTTTTCGAGGAACAACTTTTATGTACAACATTTTTTCATAACGTCAATAACTAAGGTTTTACAGCGCTCTGAAGTGAGTACTATTTTTCAGTACTCTTAACTATACATATATTGGCTATTGGCTCTTTTCTCATACTCCAGAACAATAGAAGCACACTGCAGAACAACCTGCTTTTCGACGTAAAAAAAAGTTGTTCCTCGAAAAACAATCTACAAAAATGGTCTGATATCATTTCTTCGTAAAATGATAAAAAAAAATTTATTGAAAAATATAAATGGCTCTAATTTCTGAACATTTTCGCTTATAACTTTTTTATTTATAGTTCTACGACTAAAAGTTACTAAACCAAAGTTGTAGAGAATTTAATTTGCAACAAATAATGTTAACGATATTTTTTTATCAGTTAAATAGTTTAAGAGATATATCGTAAAAACCATTTCAACCGCTATTTTCAAGATGGCGGCCGTGGGACAAGGGTGACGACCCCACAAACTTGGTTTTAGCTTCACACTGACCCCCCCTACACATCAAAAAAACAAAATTGCGTCCTCTAAAAAACGCAAGGTTAGGGCTAAAAAATGTAACATTTCAATGGATCAATTTAAAATATTGTATTTTAATAATTGTATAGTGTGAATAGTATGTATGTATAGTGTGTAGTACTAGTATTAGTATACTAGATAAAGTAGCATATCAATGACTCTTTGGTGCTCATAGCCGCACATAGATCGTCTAGCAACTTAAGAATTTTCAAGTTTTCCCAGAAACCACACAGTTTTGTTTTGCCTCAGCCAATTGTTTTCTACGCTGGTTTTTCTCATCAAAAATAAATCATTCTAGCCGAAATGTAATTAGACTAAATAGAGATAGATGTTAGAGTAGATTATAGTGAGGGAGATTACCTGAAAGTAATGAAACCAATTCATTATGTTAATAGTTTATTTTATTTCAATAAAATCATAATCTTGTATTCTAGATACAGAACAACTGAACAACAAAAGCATTCGTTTCTTAGAATCTATTCACATTAGCTTAACAGTTATAAAAAACTTCCATTTCGATTCAGTTCTTCAAGGGACTAGAAAAGGACATGAAATTGTAGCTATTTACTAATAAAATGGATTAAGCCGCATTGATGTCTGGGTTTCGACGTTTAACTATGTGTTCGTTTAGTTTCTTTGAGCTGTAAAACTTACTTTACGGTCGAAGTTAGAACCAACCTTGATTAGAGGGTGTTTAACCGTTCAAACAGTTAGGTAACTTGATACCTAATTACATAAAACATTGAATATTACCCATCGCTTCGTGAAACATTTATATAACACAAAAAACAAATCATTATTTTCTACAGAGATACAAATAACGGCAATCACTATAAATAAGTCTATTTTCTCAAGGTAAGGTAATCAAGTCCTTAGCGTAGGTTTGTCTCAAGAGAAATCCACGGAACAAAGAAGTAACCCGACATCGGACTACGGCCGTTGAGTATTGAGAATACATTGAAAATAGACAGAACTTTAATTAGGATCTTTTTTTATTTCGTGTTCTTGTAATTTATGAGATCATAATGTGTTCATATTTAAAAATGTGGAGCTAAAAAATGAACGCGTAAAAATATTATTATTGCAAACATTTCATATGCCTATATGAATTTGATATTTCGAACGTAATATTATCAACTTCACTCTATCATGTAATATTTGATATGTGAATTTCTGTTATATTACATGAACTTATTTCTATGGAAGTCGATATTCTTCCAGATTTCTTCTATTTAAATAGAAAATTAAAAAACCTTTATATGCCGTCATATTATTAGCTTTTTTATTATAAGTACATTAATTTAATTAATTTCACGATTGATTCACGAGTAGGTACTTCAAATCAATGTAGAACTCATAAATTACAAGAACTAGAAAATATTCCAAAATTAACGAGAACACATTATCATATTTTTTTACATTCAAACTTATTACCTCATTACACTTATAAAATATTCGTATGTTTGTATTTACAATTGACAAGTTTACCGATACATAGCACTGAGTACTAAAATAATTTGTGAAGATATGCCTAATAAAAATAGCCAGAATTGAAAAATAATATTTCATTTAAAAATAGATAACATTTACATAGTACATGTTTTAGATTTATCCCTAGAAAGATTGTCTAATCATGTTACAAAAGAACTTTACCTATGCAATATTTACAAATTTATTTACTAGGAAGGCGTTACTAAGTTTTTATTCATATCCAAGTAGAAATAAAAATAATAATGAGAAATAAATTAAATTCAAGCATGTACATAAAACAATAAGTGGCTTAATTACAGATATGTATTTGATGCTTATGATTAACTAATTTCCAAAATATCTATCTATAAAGTATGGGATACTTGTATGGCTGAAAATTAAACAATGGATGCAAAATTTTATTAACTACTTATAAGTATCACAATTATCGCTTTGGGGTTGCATTTTTAATACAAATAAATCACTAGGGACTCAAAATTAAACGAGGTTTAACATTCTTAATTTTAACATCGACATTAAAATAATAGTTTTCGAAGTAAACGATAAAAATAACATGTACAGTACATCAACATTAACAAATCTTAAAAAAATACACTCAGAACGTGTATATAAACGGATAGGTATGTTGAATTTCTGGCAAACCAATAGTTTTATCAATAGATAAAATTATTGTGTAATAACACAGATTCGAAATGTACGACGAACCTTGTAAAATTCCAAATTAAATTAATTTGGAATTTTAATTTAAATTGTACCAAAACTTACAATACCTACAAAATAAACAATTAAAAGTACACAAAACAAGACCCAAAAACAAACACAATACAATAAAACAATTAAATTCAAACTTAAATTAAACCAATTAAAAACACAAGTACCCCATCGCAAATAACTTACACCTAATCAGAACCCATTGCTAACGAATTCAGAGTCATGGTTGCGTCTTAGCACATTTTCGGTTAATAAATACAAGTGATAATTTATCACGTCTCTGATTGTATTAGCGAACTGAGGATTTGAAGGAGCGAAAGTGTTAACAGCATTATACTCAACGTGGCTGCCTCGCCCGAACTTCGCACTGAAACAAACAAGCCCAGTTATTATTCAACTTAATGGAAGGACTTTTGTAATGATAACTGTGAATAAGACGGGGGAATTGCGTTAAGTATTTAAGAATGTTTTTATGTTCATCTCTTTGCTCTAATTACACATAATTAATGAATATTAAAAAGTTCGTTATAGCGTGTTATTTTCGTTGGAACGAGCGTGGTATATTATGCGAGGTGTAATGCTTTTTGTTGCTTACGTTGTTAATTTTTTTATTTGACGTCTGTTCTTTTGAATTATGTCGCAAGATAGGTTCAGATGAAATATTTTTTTATTTTTAACAGGAGTACGATTTATTATGTTTTGATCAAATAAATAAGGAATCCCGAGTTTAGCCTTTCATCTTTGCATAAGCTTTTAAGTTTGAAATGTTATAACACTATGTAGGTGTGTATTTTATTTTAATTTATCACACATTAAACTGTGTACAAATGTTCTTAATAATGTTGTTATGATATTAAAACAAATTACAACTCAAAGTTATCTTCGTAAGGAGTTAACGTACTCTCAACACGGTCAAGAACTTCCTACGGAATTAATATAAACTAGATGAGTCTTAGAATCCATAGGTTGATAAGCTGCAGTCAATTGACTGTTGAGAGTACGTTAACTCCTTACCATTGAGTCTGTAATTAATTAAATTCTACATAAATAGTATACTTACACTAAGTGAGTATTTAAAATTCTTTATAATATTTTATTTATTTACTTACTAGTTACTCGTTACTCTATTAAGACTTGTTTTAAAACATTTATGATGTATCGAAAGTTTCGTGCTTCCATTATTATATTTTTGTTACATTCATGATTCAGCACGATTGTTTATTAGGATATTAAATTATTTAAAATCCTTTTTCAATATGAATTAGCGAAAGCAAATACTATTTATAAACGGCAGATATTTAAAATAAAACTATTAAAAAGTACGGGTGGCGCCGTGTGCGAATACTAGTCTGACATAATTAATTTTGCAGCCACTAGAACTAACTAGCAACCCGAATGCGATCATGCATTCCGGTTATTTATAGGAGAGGAGGTATATTATATTAAATTTGGACTGAATTTACAGTGAATTATTTGTATAATTTATATTTAAGTATATACACAAGAAAATAATAAATTGTAATAACTAAGTTGGTTATAATTTAAATAAAGGTTTAATTTTAGGACATGTTTCACTGCATAGTATAAAACAAAATCGCTTGCCGCTGTCTGTCTGTTCTTATAATATGTATGCTAAGATATTGAAAAGTACGCTACAAAATTTGATGCGTTTTCTTCAAAGAGTAGAGTGATTCTCGAGGAACGTTTAAGTTCGATATAATTTGATAAGTTTAGATAAAGCGGAAGGAGCCGCGAGCGGAAAGCTAGTTTCTAATAAAAAAATAAAACGATTGCTACAATTATGTATTAAATAATCTAGACTATGTATAAAAGATACTATTAAATATTTGATATTCATTTCCACATAAAAGCATAAGTTAACCATCAATATAATAGATCTACGCTTTTCATTTTTCTATTCAACGTTTAATACGAAATTGAATGCAGTGGCTTGAATGTATAATCTCCCACGGCGAAGGAATATAAATTATACAGTCAATTTAGGAATTCGTTCCGTAGAAATAGCAAAGGGAATTATTAGCGTTGATTAAATGTAATATCATGGCCGTTTCACAATTGAAAATATCGCAGACCCAATTTAGAGAGGGCAGCGAAGTATATTCGGTGTTGGCCGAGTTAGTCTTTGATATAACTGAATTAAGATTTTCTTTTTATCTGCTCAAATATTTACCGTGATTAATTGTATAGAAATTATATTGTATAGAATTAAATTATGGGAGTATTATAATGTCGATACATAGATTACAAACAATGTTACAATGTGTCCTTAATCGGGGATTGTATAGTGTTTTGCAACGACTAAACGGGACTAACCTTTCTAATACGATTTGTATGTCTATTTACATACTAAAAATACATGAAACATAAGTAAGGGACAGACCAAATTGTCTAAAACTGGGCGTAGCAACTTACGTAGCAAAACTTAGATAGAGAAAACAGACAGTCAAATTTTATTACGGTTTATTTTTATATCACTTTTTGCATCAAAATCCGTACACCACTTATTACAACCTTTTTTTACATTTTATACTTAGATAATATTCTATACAACATCGTTCGGGTGAAAGTTAGAAAGAAGCTATTCTCCTGCGCAAGTTCTGACCTCTTGGGAATTTAGGATCTATCTATCTTCCAGTGAGAGTCTTGTTAAAATGGATAAAATAAGCTCTCAGAAAGACAGACAATCAAGTAGAGAGAAAAAAAAATGTTTGGTACCTATCGTTTAAACGAGATAAGAAATAAAGGAAACAAAGTTATTTTGAATTCATAGGTCACGTCATGTTACCTAGATAATGTAACCTACAGAAAAATATTCTATCAAATTGAAAATAATACTAAAAATATGTTGTAAAACTGTATTTCGAACATCGTATTTATTTTTGTTAATGAACAGATGTAACTAGTTCGAAATAAATTAGTCTGAATATTTCCGCTTGCTTTCAAAAAGATAAAATTTATTTTACACGAACGTTGAAAATAAATAGAAAGTTATTGATATGCGTCAATCGAGATTGTAAAGAGCATTTTCATTAAAGTAGTGTAAAGGAAAACGATCATAATAATTTACTAATTGCTAATAGTGTATTTAAAGTGGTATTGAGAATACTCGAAGTTCAATTATATATATAACTAGTTGATAACCGCGACTTATTATGCGCAAAGTTTTCCTATTAGCGTCTCAACCAAATGGAGTTATTTTACATCGTCATTATTAGAATAGCAATTGACTGTGGAATAGTCAATGTTTGTTATTATTTTGTAAAACTAAAACTTTTTTTACATCAGTATATCGGTTTAAGGAAATTGTCTTTATCTTTAAGCATAATAACACATAATTATATTGAATGCTATTGTAAAGAAGAAAAACCAACTTCGTTTAAGGAAATGTTGTATTTGATATATTTTTTGAACAAATATTTATGAAGTAACTACTATATATTTTCTTAAAAAATAACGTTATAAATACTATATAAATGTTTTATAACTATTTTTTGGGTATTAGATTTAAGCTGTGTACTTCAGAAGCTTTGTTTTAATAATAACTCTACATAATATTACGATGAATTGTAACAGTAGGTATACAACGGCAGTCTGTCATGTGCAATTATATTATTGATTTTGATATAATAAGGCAATGGCATGAAAATGAGATGATTCAGATTGGGTACACCGTATACATAATTATTATTATAAGTATGTATATATAATATCATGCTTACGAAAGTTGTAGCGAGAAAGATGTCTAGACACAGGCATAGAATTTCATTTTATTGTGTCCTACTTACCTGATAAGCTCGTCCTTGGTAATATTCGATATTATAGAGTTTTAGATGTAATAAATCAGTCTAACAGTAAAGTCTCCTCCGACAGAATCACGTGTATGTTTATTGTTAATACAAAATACTAGTGTTGCCCAAATTCAGTCTTGGTCTTGCAGTCTTGGTCTTGTTCTTGCGTTTTTGCAAGACCAAGACCAAGAACAAGACCGCGTATTTTTAGCAAGACCAAGACCAAGACTGACCGTGCAAGACTTGAGCAAGAACAAGACATAGCCTGCAAGACTCTTGCGTCTTGCAGCTAGGACTTAGCGCTATTTCACTGAGTAGTTAGGTGTAACAGTTCGGTGTATAGGTAGGTACGCTTAGGAATTCTATGAGACGCAAAAAACTGTATCAAAGAATATGAAAAACTGGACCTATGCGCATTACGACTAATACCATAAACATAGCGAATAAAAAAATATCTATTAAAATCAAACTGAGTGCATGCATAGTTATGTTTTAACCATCGGCACTTTGATAATGCGGCATCAAAGGTTTTGTACTTACTTCTCAAAGAAATTTGCCGCTTTTCGGAAGTAAGTACATGGTTATGATACACGCGCCGGCGGCTTCTTTTGAAATCTAAAACAATCGTTGCCGCCACGCCGAAATCATAACATTTGACACTATTTGATTGCCGCCATAGGGCGTAGGTATACTCATGCAAAATAATTTCGAATTTTTTTAAGAGTACCTACAGGTGTTCCAAAGAATAAATAAGTTTCAGAGTGCTTAGAATGAAAATGAATACATTATACTGATCACGCAAGTAGTATTATGATTAAGTAGGAAAAAATGGTAAGGATAGGTAGTAGATGTCATATTAATTCATTCTAGTAAGTATATATTATAATATTGATTACTTATATGGTTTTAAACTAATTACTTAGGTACTATTATTGTACATTTAGTCATTATATTTCTTA
This sequence comes from Colias nastes, assembly GCA_907164665.1. Lineage (NCBI taxonomy): Eukaryota > Metazoa > Arthropoda > Insecta > Lepidoptera > Pieridae > Colias > Colias nastes. The sequence continues at coordinate 12,101 of CAJQZM010040948.1, read as the reverse complement.
AGTTTTTACAAGAAAAAATAGCAAAAAAGTGTTCAAATATCACCCGTTTAATAAATATTGTAGCCACTTTTAAATATATGTACTTGAAACGTGTAAAAAAATTCTACAAAACTAATAAAATAATATAAAAAGCGTAGGTACTTACCTACTAATAAAATAAAAAGCCTGCGATAAGAGTTTTGTATTACTTACCAGCCCGAATATCTCTGAGAGAGATGATGAGAGTAAGTATTTACTAGCTGTGCCCGCGACTTCGTCCACGAGGAATAGTAACTTTGGAGGTATAGTGACGTTCAGGACTTATTTATTTATTTTAAAACTTCTGTCATCAAACATACAAACGAACTCTTCAGCTTTATAATATGTATTAGTATAGATGTACGCCAAAACATTCACTTATATGTAAAGAATAGTGATTGGCACTAATTCTTTACATATATTTTATTCACGCAAGACTTGCAAGACTCTTGCTGCAAGACCAAGACCAAGACCAAGACTGGGAGCGCAAGACCAAGACCAAGACCAAGACCAGGTGTATTGGCGCAAGACCAAGACCAAGACTGGCTAAGTCTCGTCTTGTTCTTGCATTTGGGCAACACTACAAAATACCTTAGACTTTGTTTATAAAAAAAAAGATGCGTCTATTTTCTTGTTGATAAAATTACCCGATTAATGTACGACACCTTATTTGAACTTTAATTCATTAGACCCACAGTTAACTTCGCTTACCTAATAACATAGCTTCTTTACTATCAGCCAGCTGGCTGTTGCCGATCACGGCTTCGCTGCCCTCCCGCCAGCCGGGCGCGACGCGGGCAATGCAGCGGACCTGCATGGTCCGGCCGGTTGGCACGCGCAGCCCAAGCGCGGTTGACAACAGGCCGTGAGCGTGTTGTATTGGTGGGTAGTGGACTAGTAACTCGGGGTCCGTTACCTGTAGAAGAGAAAATCTTAATTCTCATAGCTAACGAATAAACAAAACAAAGAGCGTGTGCCGAGCACACGTGTCAGAAGTAAAACTTGTTAAGCAAGATTCAAACATACCAAAATCATCACCTCTCCCTCTTCAAAATCTTATAAAAAATCTTTGGGTTGCTATTTTCATGTAAGTAACATAAGTGTTATAACTACGTTATTAAGTAAAAACAAAAATACGGAGTAACACACTTTTAACGTAAGTAAGGTAGATATTATGTAAATTTTAACTTTGATATAAGTGAAAGAAAGTGCATAAAATTGTGAAGGAATGCAAATTGTTTCTATAAATGGACACTTGAAAAATTGCAAATTGTTTTAAATAAATGTTTGACGAAACGATTTATATAAACTTGTCTATTTAATTTCATTATTTTCTGACATCTGACATCTGACTTTGAATAGGGTTATTAATACAATTAAAGCAAACACGACCTTTAAACTTTAACGATATTATTATTTATTTAAGTTTTAAGCGTCTAGACTTTTATGTTGTAAAACTTGGGGGATAATAGTTAAAATCTTCTGAAAATAACATAAATGAATTCATACTAAGTAATAGATACTAGTAATTTTAGGATTACAATTGTAAACAAAAGGATTTTTTTTTAAGTTATGAATTGTTACTAACATAATGAGTCCTGGTTACTTCAATACATGAATGAATTATTAAAAGTGTCAAAATGCTTCTTTAATTCAAATTTATTTTAAGTGAGTTCTCTTCCTACATATTTTAAAGAATAGTATCAAAAGTATGTTACTAAGAATTTATAAGATATTTACTCGAACATTTTGTATTTCATTTTAACCATCGCTAGTTTACGATACTTTGTTGTAAAGTATTGTATTTCTCACCAACCTCATTGTTTTATTTATCAGGTTTCATACTGGATATACTCGGGCTTAAATTTATTGAGAAAACTTTGAACGTATCGATTCATTATTCACATCATGATTATTTTATCGTCAATATTTGTATAACGGTTAGTATATGGTTGATGGTTGAGAAACATTAATTATGGCATATTACGAAATATGTATTATTACTATACTATTTCGTAATATGAGTATAATATAACTAATCGAAGTCTAACTACAAGTCCTGGTAATATTAATCTAATATGAAGAACCTACAACCTATTTCCGTACAATTTTAAGATATCTATCTCTAGCGTCTCACGCTTCATCGTGCGGATTTCTAAAATAACACTTATTATTATAATCAAGATGTACTAAATTTCAGGTTAAACATAATCATTTTTATTTACCTTCTCACCATCTATGTCCCAACTTAGAACTGCGGCGGGGTATGATCGCCCCGACGTACAGTTCAGAAATAATGAGTCACCTCTTCTATTTTCTAGTTCATTACCAGTTATTCTTGGACCCTCACGTGGTAGATCTGTAACATAACCATTATTTTAGAATCTTTATTCAGTTTATATGATAATGCCTAGTGTTTTAAGCATTGTGTAGAGTTGACTGATTTCAGACGCGTAAAGCTCTATAGGCTCTAAAAGCTTGTACTATTCCTTTTTTATACTATTATTTCATTTTATACACTTTTCTACGTTCATACAAAGTTCACTTATTTCTTTTTCAATGATTCCACGCACTTTCCTGTTAAAAGTATGATTGATATCGATTATTTGTTTTATTAGAAATTAATAGAGGGCCATGGTCATTGTCAAAGCTCAGCTTTGTCTCTAGGTTTATTTTAAATATGCATATTGAGTAGTTACTTCATACATACAATAACATATATTTACTTTTTAATAGGTAGGTAATGTATCGCTCTACATTCAGACCAAACAGACAAATAATAATAATGAAAATTACAAACGCCATAAATAAATTTAGCAATACAATTTGAATATCAATGCCAGTAATACACTATTTTACCGGATTGAATTGATAAATGAGCTACCAGCAACGAAATCATTGTCAAAATAACACATCGCGCATCCATTAATATGCCGCAATATACATCATTACATTATATATGTGTTTTCAACTAAAATAATTGGTTTTGAGTGTTTTGGTAAAGCCTATTGTGTGGGCTATTGGGCAATAAAACCGATTGATGTATGTGCTTTAGACAAATTCGTTATTAAGTACGATACATAAATTACCTATTGAAGTGAAGAGGATCATAAGTAATGAATGGATGATCTAGCCGATTTACCTTATTATGGTTCAATTAGTGGGTTAGGTTAGTGAACGAATGCAGAGCTGTCCATTTCAATAATTTATTGAATGCAGTCTATATAGATGTTTATTATTAAACAAATGGGTATATCAGTTTATAAGGGTACTGTAATGAAGAGTCAAGAAGGTGGAAATCACTTTTAATTTATCCAATAAGTACGTAGTAATTATTCAATTCATTAAGTAAGCCTTATCATATAAACTACAAAAACAACACTGTTTTTATAACCAAACCAGCAAAACACTCCCAACAAAATTTCATCTAAGTCGGAACTAACATCCAGGTATTTTAATCTGGCCGACCGATGTAGTTTAAATGAAATTGAAAACTTTTATAAGAATTGCGGGGACTTACAAATAACTTCCATTCTTCCCTCGTCAGCTGCAGATGCGAAACTAGGCGCTTCCGCTGACACTTCACATCTGTATATGCCTGATGTTTTGAGCGTCACTTGGTGGAGCAACACCTTCTTCATGTCTGATTTTGATAGCTGCAAACATTTTAAGCGTTATTCCTACTTTACTATTACCACAGATAATATGATACTGCACCTTTTAGGTATGTACTACACTGGACTGTTATAGCTTACTGGTTTTATTTGCGTGATAGGCTTAGAAGTTTAAAAAAATGTTTGTTTGGTTTAGGTTAATTTCAAATTGATTTCTGATAGTCCATCTTACTATGGACCTATTACATTTAGTTTTATTTAAAAAAATTAACTCCTGAAAATTATTTAGGCTGGGTGTAAAAATAAAATTATTCTATTCATAAACCTACATAATATTGGTCATTGAAATACCTAAAACTTAACTAAATAACGATTTGTTGACGAACAGTTCTGTCATTCTCCACGACAGTCTAATTGAGGCTTTGATTTGTTATCAACTGACGACAGTTAACTTGTCGCTATGACTGTTTACTCAGAAAGTTTGGATATCGATTATACAATATAGAAGTACCTACCGAAATATATTCACTGTGAATAGTCCGATACGTTAGACGTTTTATATGAACAAGTATAGGTAAAAGGGTTGACAGTTAGACGAGATTTTAATAGTATCTTATGTAATTGTGCATTCATAAACATGCCTACAAACGATACTAATATATTTTTATTGAAGTAATTTTTATAAATAATATTATAAGCTAAATAGCTTATAAAATTATATATGAAGACTACATTTTAAATATTACAAATGCATTCGTATTATTAGATTTATACTTAACTATTCACTGAAAGTCAAATATCCGATGAAGTTTAATTATTTCCTAATACAGTTTGTTACTAAGTTAATTTTATATGAATCTGACACAAGTTCAAATTGGTCAAATAAGCATTTATCTATACAATACATTTTATATAACATGCCTACTAATTACATAACATTACCTACAATTACTTTTAGTTTTAAATTACTAAAATCGAACAATTTTAATTTAATAAAGCATTTTGGAAAATAAAATGATAATGTAAAATATTCACATAAACCTTATGGTTTATGTGAATATTTTACGTCTACAATATTGTTTTTAATTAAAATACAATTAAAATATTAACGTGAAATAAAATTACAAATATTAACAGAAGCATTATTAAATTTTATATTATGTTCCAGTAAAAATATTTTAACATTAACTTCAATAAAATTTTGTGCTATCATTAAATATTTTCAGACATTATTTTGATAGAAAGGAAATGAAAGAAGCGACTAGAATTTTATCATTAAGTTAATAACATCGACCGAACATTGAAATATTCATTTTTATAATGTACAAAGTGAGTGCTTTCGTTCGTCCCATTTGCTTTACCTACTGATCAGTTTGTTTGAAATAATAATCTACATTCTACACTAATTGTATAGAGTTGATTTGTTTGTTTGTTTGCTTGAACGCGCTAATCTCAGATACCACGGGTCCTATTTTAAAAATTATTTCTCTGTTAGACAGTCCATTTATCGAAATATATAATCACGCTAAGACCAATTACAGGAGTAGAGAGTGGGTAAAACCGCAGGGCACAGCTAACTAAACCTTAAATGTAAATTAAACAAAATGTCGCACGCAAAAGTTAGAATAATCAAAACTTTAATCATAATAATTTATTTAATACATGCAAATTTACGTTTCACACTCTAAATATTTGTCTTTGTTTAATTGAAAGGGTAATAAATTATAATAATGAGAAAACCTATCTTCAGATCTGCATTATAAAATACTCGTATATCTTAATGTGGTATTCTATAATGAAAATAACTGTAACATAATTTTACTTTTCTTCTTAGAACGACATATAAGCAGAATTAAATAACTAAACTTTTAAATATTTATGTTGTTTAAATATACTAAAAAAATATTGTAAATGAGCATTCTTTATCGCTAAACGTACCTCTGACTTTCAATTAAATTACGTATTCATTTGGATTTATTATATATCCTTAAATTAGATATTTATTTCATAACAAAAATATCCAATACTAACTGTACAAAAGACACAAGCAATTGCGAAAATCCTCTTACAAGTATTGTATGTATTAATCCATCAGATCATAAGTTAAACGTATAATACTCACGTCAACCTTAATCCCCTCGACTTTATAAGCGAGTTTGGGCGGATCAAACTTCGGCATGTACCTGTAGAACTCTTCATTGTCTCTGTACCATTTGACTGAATATAATTTGTCTTCACCTAACTCGAAATTACATTCCAACTGGGCCGGTTGACCCCTCACGCGGTATGACGGGACCGTCACCCGAACCACTTTTAGAAGTAGAGAATCTGTAACAAATAATAACATTATTGATGATGCTTTTTATCACAGAAGTTTGTATGGTAGTTGGTAATATAGTTCCATGGCTTGTCGACAAGTTTCTTTGTATCTTTATATTATTTGGAATTCATAACCAAGAATATTCATGACGCTAAAGTAAATTACAGAAAAAAAGGATTCAAATACATTTCAATCTGTGTAAATTTGCAGTGACAGATGTTGTACCCATGTATAAGGCTGATAAATATTTTCATATTTTAGTTTCATCTATCCTATTTTTTAATCCATACATTGCCCTTGAGTGAAATGGTTCACTCAAAATGAAGTAAAATAATTGTAAATTTAATAGATAAATATAAAACTACACGTTACAATGAATTAAAAAGAGAAATATAACACCACTATTCCCTAGTACATCAAAGACGAAAATCAAATGTAAACGACAGAAAATTCCAACATGGTTCACGTATGATTTTTAATACTTTTAGAAAAATTATATTAGCTGTCTATTGAATATATTTCAGTACACTTTACGCAAGCAATAAATATAATTTGAAAGATATCTGTAGGTAATTTATTCGTTAAACGAAGATAAAACTGTCGAACAATTAGAAGCAAAACTTAAAAGGAGATAAGCCGACGCAAGTTAAAGAGCCATAGTTGGAACAGCAATTAGGCAGCGAACTCTTTAATAATTACCTTTAGCGGCACGACATTGTTATCTTTCTTAAGTTCTATCATTGTTTCCGATAATTCTAGATAAACAGTTCACACAGAGAAAATACACCACAAAAAACACGAATATCTTTGAGTATTAAAATTGTAAAAGATATGACAGATTAAAAGAAAACTTTAGTTTTTAATTTATCAAACCCATTTTGATTAACTCTTACCGTCAATTGGTACCGTCTCGTTATTCATATTTCTTTAATTGTCTTTAGTTTATACAACTAGTTCTGCTCCGTGGTTTTACCCACCGATTACAGTATAATATCGCCCCCTTCTTTCTATTTATCGTTCTTGGCTCTTTTATTTCTCGTTCGGCCCCTAAGGGTCGTAGCGTGATGTTAAATGGCCTTCGAGAAGTGGGCCATTCAGAACATTCAGAGGTTAAGAAATAAATCAACTATTCAGCTTTATTGTATCAGTATAAATTGCTAATGACTAAGTAGTTTGTTGTGTTTTATTTTTGGGAGCATTTTATCAAAAAATTTAATCATAGGTATTACACTGTAACAATCTGATTGGGTTTTTGTTATATTGTACGTTATGTAAAACAATATTATTATATTGAGTTAAGTTAATTAGGTATTTATCATACACTACATACCTTTTAATATAGGAGAAAATAACGCAATATAGATAATAAATGAAAAGTGAAGATACACACAAATTAACTATCATTAAAACATGACATAAATTGAATTTTTATTGTTACCAATTCTACTGAATACCTTCTTCAAACCCTACAAAAGCAACCGTACGTGCCTTACCTACGAAGTTTATTAATAATTCTTCTTTGTGTTGTTCGTACTAATTTTCAGTAAGGTACACTCTGTTCCATTATTCTCATGGTCCGATGGGACAAATCCCACGACTGGAGAGAGATCAACTCTGGTTGAGACCGATAAGGGAACCTAATCCAAGCCACGGGAGTGTAGCATATCTTAATCCCGACTCTAGACAGCTACCGGGACTTTATACAGTGAAAATCAATCAAACTGCAACGAGAAAGCATGATTTACGCTACACCGTATCGCGACCGGGCCGTTCTCCGTCCGGGGCTTGATCAAACATTATTGCTTACTTTTTGTATGAAGTGATTCATGCTTGAACGTGGCTCGGCCGTGCACGGACGGGGCCCGGACGGGGCACAGCATTGAAATGTGTATAGATGTTTTGTCATTTGTTTCCCGTCCCCGGTACGATGTAGGGTGGTTCATACTTTATGAATTCTTGCAAGTAATTGATCTATGAACAATTTATACCACAAAACGGTGAACGAAAACTTCTACAGATTGAAGTAGAACTTCTACGCTTTAATCTTTAGAGCTCAAACGTTTAGACGCGAACTTCTGTTTCGGATATTCTGTGAGCCAGCAATCAGGCGATGACATAAGGCACTTTAATGTCATTTAAACTTTGTAAGATTTAAAATGTAATGTATTAACGAACATAGAGCTAGAGCTAGAGCAAGAGCATTCTCTCGTGGTCTTTTAGTGTAAATGAAAACTCGTATTCAGTGTTGTTCAGTAGGTATTAGAACATTGCATAGAATATTTTCCAATGCACTGACTACAACAACAATTTGACGTTTTATGTAAATGCACCGTTATAGATTTTTTAAATTATTCTCAAAGTTATACAGGTAAACAAAAATATCGTGTAATATTGAATTAAATATATTAATATTACCTACCTATAATTAAAATCTAAAGTAAACAATTCTAATTTATAATTACAGCGATATTCATAGAAATAAATAATAATTCAAATAATATCGCGGCATTTGGTTAAGGGCTTAATCATCCTTAAACATTTGATAGAAAAATCGATCGTTAGATTAGTGAAAATATTAGGTAGTGGGTACACAAAGTACTATTCAATCGTATCTTTAATATACATTGATCCAAAGTTGCTATAGTAACTTTATTTCTATCAAAATTAAAACCAAATCAGATTATTCTGGTTAGCCTACATTTATTCTCACTCCAGGGACAATATTATATTATGATCAGATACAGAATAACTTTGAAAGATGTTGCATTTTAAAATCGGATGAACGATTGCTTTATTATTTAGGATTTTTATAATATTGCTGAAAAAAAAAACAATATTCGATCATCTAAACACAAACAATATAATAATTATATTGCATAATGTACCAGCATAATAATGTGCTTTACACTCAACAAAACGCCCGACGCTATGTATGTAATGAATAGTACAATATTGAAATTACTTGAAAATCCAACCTAATTAATCAAATAAGTTCATATCCAAATCAATTTCAGTGCATATTTGCAAAGCGTAAACCGCCTGAAATTGTCCATGATTATAAAAAGGGGATTTATTAAATTTTGATATAGTAATTTTAGTTATTTTACCTGAATGTGCGGCGAGATGTTAATTTTCATGTAATGTTCAAATGTGATGATACCATAGGATATTTACTCTATCGATGATATTTCCAATTACGTGGAACTAATTAGTGAGAATATTCAAATAAGTGAAACGCCTGCAATATCTTTTTCACATTTCTATTACACCCAGTTTCAATTCCTGCAAAACATTTACAGGAAATTTTTCATCATATATTTCTTTTAAAGTGCACGTCGGATGCTCATGCAATTTGATAAAATCAGGCAACTTATTTCTATATAGAACACTTCAGTGGAATATAATATTTTCTATAAATAAGAGTTGAATTTACGTTTTACTCTATAACATCTTTCTCTAAAATAAATTTAAACATGATTTATCCGTTAAAAAATCGAACACAAGAAAACACTTGATGGATCGTTGTTACAGTTTGAAAATTTGCTACTTTTCTGCAGCAAATTCGTTGAAATTGTATATTGCAGATAGCAGGTTTTATTTATATTTCAAGTGTAGGTACTTAAATTTAATAAAAAATATATTGCTATCATGTGAAAGTGTTTTAATATGGAATCTCTTATTGGCGTATTTATTTATGTTTTCACCGTTGATTAATAAATAATAAGTGAGACTTTCTATGGAAACATGTATTCCAAAGTTACAATGAATCTTTTTTTATTTTAGTCATAATATTGTGGTAAAAATAGATATTTATTTCATCATCCACCATTGAATTACTACATTCACAACAGTTTAAAGTTATTCATATGAATGAGTGATTAAGCTATGCAAAATAATTTAAACGTGTTCATTTTAAATCCTTTACCATTGTTCAAAATAGTTTCATACAATAACGCCTGAATTACCGCTTGTTTACGACCATTTATTGGAAATTCATAAAAAGTTCTAAAGCCACTGTGGAAAGAAGATTATAAAATGAAATATAAATAAATTATTCACGGTAAGTATTAAATGAATTAAAACTAACAAGACTTCAGGATTTTTATAAATTCTATTTTTTAGTAGTTTTATCAGTATTTATTGTTCATTTTCCGTGAACAAAATTGTATAAAGCTTATATTTTTTACATTTTGCAATCGAATATTTAATGATAAAATGAGTTTTATTATGTCCTGCAGAGACGAATGAAACTATAGAACGTTTTGATCAAATCTCGAACCAATCAATAATATGATATTTGATACATCTCTACATAAAATATCTGAGTAGCTTGTTATAGGACACTATGTAGGCATTATGACAAAGGCTACTAGAAGTTTGTCTCCGTACCAATAATGCCTAATTGCTATGTGTATATGGTATGCTATGTTATTATAATAATTATGACTACAATTCTATAGATATCTAGTTGATAAATTTAACAATTAGTGCTTCAGGAAAAAGACGTAAATTATCTTTTAAATACGAAGAGAAATGCGACTAGGTATATTTATACAAAAGTGCACATCTGTCTATTCATGCAGGAAATAAAGATATAATTTTATGTCAATTAAAAAGTAGACTTTACTGTTATAATTATACGGTTGAAATTCCACATTACGATATTAAGTAATGGAACCGCACAGCCGAAGCAAAAAGCATATTTTTCCAACAATATATCTAAATGACTCTAGATTCCTACTTTTTCACACAATACCGTCTAATTCTGTACTAAGGTTAAAATGAATATATTTATGTAATAATTTTGTGAATAATTCATGAAATAAAATTGAATTCTGTGTATTTATTTGTATTTTAAATGACAACATATAAGTGCAACAGAAATACTTTTTCTTGTAACTATTTATTGTAAACGTTGTTATAATAAAATGTAAGTCAATGAGATACTTTTTAAAAATAATTCTAGGTCCTTCCTAACAGGAACTTACAATGTCATATTATTTATATGTAATAAAAAATATTACCTAGTTATTCAGTTGTAGCGGTTCGTTTTTTGGAAAAAAAAATGACTAAACTATTCACCTAATTTCAGTTACTTTTTTACTAGGCATACGTTATAGTTCATAGATATATTATAGTAACTATAGGCAATATTTCCACTATAAGAGGTTACAATTTTCACAATTCCACAAAAATAAACTTTACACATTTACAATGTTATTGAGTAGTGACAAGACAACTCTAATATATTTTACAGACACCCGTGTCTTGTCTTCACATGAGTCTTATTAAATATTCAGTTTCATATTAAGTTCAGAATTATTGATGTCAGTGTCAGCTGTGACTAATAAATCTTAATATATATAAATCTCGTGTCACAATGTTTGTCCTCAATGGACTCCTAAACCACTTAACCGATTATAATAAAATTCGCACACCATGTGCAGTTCGATCCAACTTGAGAGATAGGATAGTTTAAACATGTAGGTACCACGGGCGAAGCCGGGGCGGACCGCTAGTTAGATACTAAATTTACTTTAATATTAGAGTAAATTTAACTTCTATTATTTCCATGTTCTAAGTGTTTAATATTGCATAATTTTGCATAATAATAATAAAACAAAAATAAAATTTATAGAAAGTTAAGCTAGAGTATCATTTTCTTACTTTTTATGAAGGAATACTAGAGAAGTTGCCTTCTGTGCTATGTTTCATTCGTTATAATTGAAATTATCTATTATACCTACTACCAAAAAGAAAAAAAACTGTAGCGAACGAGGTTCAGAAGAATTGGGTGAAACATTTGTGTTTAGTTCTCGATGTGTAGAGCCCAATATTTGTTTGAAGTTATGTTTTACTTCGCATATTGTAATACATAAGCCACTTATATAATCATTTTAACAAGATTTAAACACCTGTTTGTCAATAATATTTTTTCTTCTTCCTTGCCTTCTTGTGTAAAACTTTTCAAGTTTCAAAATTGACAATTCGAAAAATAATTATCTACAACACCTTTAGCGTTATGCATGGATTGTACTTTATAGCAGCTGTTAGTAGACATTATTGTCTACTTTTTATAATATTAATATTAGATCGGTATTGCAGTCGATGTAAATAATTAAACAAGACTGAGATATATTTTTAAGCAG
>CAJQZM010040946.1:57977-114386 GCA_907164665.1 Colias nastes | reverse complement strand
GACAGACAGACAGAGTTACTTTCGCATTTATAATATTAAGTATGGATTATAAAGAGGAAAGGTTTGTAATTATGTATGTATGGTTTTCACGCATAAACTACTGGACCGATTTTGATGAAATTTGGCACAGATAATCTTTAGACCCTGAGAAAGATCATAGGCTACCTTTTATTTCGAAATATGTACCACGGGCGAAGCCGGGGCGGACCGCTAGTAATATTCATAAAACGCGTAGGAGGTTCCATGGAATGTACGTATTGTATAGTTCAATTCCTGAATGAATTAAAACGCTAAGTTTTATGAACCAACATCAATAAAGAGGATGAGATTCTAAAGTCTGGAAAACTTTCATTTGAGTGAACCGATTTAGATGATTCTTTTTGAAGTGAAACTTCTTTATCGGGGTTGGAAAAAAATTTAGTGTAACATTTTTTCGTTACGCGTGACATTTTTCCGTTACGCGCCATCTTTTTCTTATCCCTACCACGCGTGATTCGACGTATTTCTGTAAAGTTGCATATAGTAATTTTTTTTTTGAAAAATAAGGTCATAAAGAAGTTTCACTTCTTACGTGTGTACACTAGTACACGCACACATTTTTTTTTATTTGAACGATGCCTTCCGGTAGGTCCAGTTCAAATTTTGTCTTGTTTTGAAAGCGGCTTGTTTTTCTTTAGGCGCGTTAAGAGTAAAATTTCAAGGTCGCGTCATGGCAATACCGTCACGTCATGGACTAAGGCGACGATTTTGGTATCTTTGAATCTTGCCGTAGAAGTTTCACTTCTGACTCGTGTGCTCGGCACAGCTCTTTTTTTTTGTTTAAAATAAGTGTAATATCACGACAGATTTAGACAATGAACACAGACATTAAACAAAATAATACAATACACTACAGCAATTATATAAAACAAGAAATGAACTTATCATTTCGCTTTGTCAGATCGCAATTCGCAATACAGTAAACAATGCTTGCGAAACTTTCAAATTGTAACTCGAGTAAAACTTTCCAAGAATAAATAGGAAATGTCTCCTCTCTAAATAGTGGTCTGGATACACAGTTCTGTGTTGTTTTGCTTTTAGCCGACTTTAAAAAAGACTAGTCTTGTACCCGCTTTAGCTCAACTTCGCTTCAATTGGTATTGGAAAATATTACGTCAGTTATAATGAGCGCTACTATTGGTACGAAAATTTAATAAAAAGAAACATACAAATTATAAAGAAATAAAGAGCTTATGTATATTATAACAGGAAATCGTATTTTTTTCATTCCTATATTATAAACTATATTATTCTCTAATACTAATGAGGTCTATTTTCTTAAAATTAATTGATTTTTGTAATTTTCCCTAAGGAAATATTATTAGATTTTAATTTGGCCCAGATTGGGAAACTGAGATTCTAAGAATTTACTTGTAAGTATTGAAATCTATTTCAAGGTAAAATAATAATGAATAATTATTTAAGTTTGAGTAACAAGTATTTACAGACTATTCATTTGTATTTAGTATTCTCAGTTAAAATAGAAAATACATTGATAAAGTGTACCTATTTTAGTAAAATGAATCTTATTAAAAATATCTTGCTGCTATAAGTGGTATGAGTTTTAAGTTCATTTGATTTTGTAATACGAAAAAATCAATCCTTATATTATAATAGCGAAAGTTTGTGAGGATTTTGGCGAAAAAAATGCTGGATATATTATATTTGACCTATAGTTACTTACGTATTGAAAAAACAGTGGTGAAGACCTTCAAATCGGTAAGTCGGAGGTTCGGAACCAGGCGGGCGGGCGGGAAATAAATTAATTTTTCAAATTATCTGCGGCTGTTGATTACACCACCACTGCTCGAAACAGTGAAGAAAAACATCGTGAGGAAACCGACATGTCGAAGAATCAAAAGTTCGACGACATGTGACATCCGCCAACCCGCATTTGGCCAGCGTGGTGGATAATGGCCTGTACGGTGTACCCTTATAAGAGGACCGTGTCCCAGCAGTGGGAACATTTGAGCTGATGATGATACGCATGATACAAAGTTTCTTACCAGTTGGCTAGTCTAAAGATTGGTCACTACATTTGGGCAAGATACATACAAATTCTTGTAATACAAGTCAATATAACATATAGTTACATAATTAGAACACGGCCAAATTCAATCAGCCCCGGGGTCGATCATTAATTCTCACACCACATTTGACTTCGGTTAATCTTTCGGAAGACTGACTTATAGCTAACTCGGCCATTGGACACAAGGTGCAAGATGTCGCGATTCACTTCATTAAAATTCGCATATTTCTAGACTCTAGGTAACTAATTGTAAGATATAACAGATTATTAATTCTCAACAGTTGCACTGGTCGATTTTTTACGATCAAGTTTTATATAAGCATGTTGCTAGACCTTGTTTGTTTATCTCCAACGAGAATCTCACGTATTAGTTGTGGTTAAATTAAAATAAATAAAATAAAAATTAGGTACATGGAACGTTTACCTAGGTACCCATATTACAATATAACAGCCTTAATAATAATTATTTACAAAATGGACTTACATACAAAATAAAACTATTTTTAGATCACAATCGCTTTAGGCTTATAACTTAAACAGTGGCCATATTAATCAATGAAGCGGCGAAAATTTTATTAAATATCTCATCCATATCTTACGCACTACTATCATATAAAGTTTATATAATTGTTATATAACAATATTAACGGATTAAAATGCCTGTGTGAACATGTAATTAACTTATGTGATAAATAACAAGTGACAACTACTATGAAGCAAAAAAACCTTAAATGTAAGTATTGATAAAGTGGGGTATACATTTATCTAGGTATTTTTTGTCTGTTAATAGACAGACAAAAAAATTATATACTCACGTTTTTTTTTCTCCAGAACCGATGAAATAGATTTGGATAGATTAAGCTAAATTCATTAAGAGGAGGCTCCCTTTCTCATTTCTGGCACTGAGAGACCGGTTACGGTACTAGACGCTAATACAGCCGTAATAAAGTTGAATATCGCGTGCGCTCTTTGATCGCGTTCGAGCTCGAAAAGTAAGTCTCAATTCTTATTTCGTTTATAACTAAAGTAATAATTGATCTAGAGAAAAAATATCTTGGTCTTCAATAGTAAACTCTATTTTCTTACTGTTAACATTTATTTTAGACATAAAGTCCAAGTAAATCTTAAAAAAAATGTAATAATCCTTAAAAAAGGCATCATTTTTGAATAAAAATTGAATCGAGCGAAAATGTTACAATTATGTTTCTGTCTTGTACATCGAAAGAAAAAGACCCAATAAATCATATACTAAATTTCCATTTTGATTGTATGTGTGACTGTTTCAGAATATTGATGCAAATTCACATAAAATTTAGGGAGCTTGCCCTTAATGAAAGCGTTATAAAGGACAAACATATCCCTACTAATATTATAAATGCGAAAGTAACTCTGTCTGTCTGTCTGTCTGTTACGCTTTCCCGCTTAAACCTCTCAACTGATTTTGATGAAATTTGGCACAGACAATCTTTAGACCCTGAGAAAGAACATAGGCTACCTTTTATCAAAACACCACGCGGGCGGAAGCTAGTTATCTATAAAAAAAATATAAGAGGAAGAAAAAATTTGATGGAAATCGCAAAAATATTATGTGCAAACAAACAAAACCGCTTGAAAAGGCAAGTCCACAAACAATAAATACCAAATTGCCAACCTAAAGGTTTTAGGATAGGATTAAATAGTATTCTAAAGAAGAAAAATGTAAGCTCCGAAGCTCATTAAGCCTACACAAAATGTATAAAAGTTTTCATGCAAACAACTTATATATTCCACTCTTGGCTCTGACGTGATGTTTGAAAGGCTTTATGCTGTGGGGATTTGAAAGCCTTAGGTTTTTAATAAATATCTTAAAAATGTGTTTATTTCTTGAATACCTGTGTATTCTTAAGACTTTTGTAAAGTCTTGTGAATATTGATGTTTTGACTTTGAACATGTTATAAAGGAGCTATTGCATGAAAAGTGGACTTGTAATTTAAATAAAAATGATAATTAGAATATATCAATTTAAAATAAAATAGGTAATTTAAAATACATAGGTAACAATAACGTCTGTTTTAAATAACTACTAAAACTGATTATGTACTTACGACATTGTTGCATTGCACTGTATAAAACTTTGCGATAAAATTGTTTATATTTTAAAGTGTGTTTATAAACATTTTATATTTGTTTAAATTGGCCCGTCACAAAGCGTGACTTTCATTCAAGGTTTAATTTAATTTATGATACAATTTTGGTATTATTTATAAATTATAAATGTTGCTTGTCGTTTCATATTTTATAATCATGTAGCCATTTCAATGTAAATATAATATCTTATTCCGTAACATAGTTCACTCGATGTTTTAAAATTCTTAAAAATAAAAATAGATCTTTTAAATCAAAACTATTCATAATACTGCAAAATATGAAATCAGAGACGACAGAAACTATTTAAATTACGGTAATACCAAAGAAACTTCAAGAAAGGTATGAAAATGAATAAAACGCCTGTTACGTCATCTCGACTTGCATAAATCTTGGAAATTCATTGATGCAAATCTCGAGTCGTCTTCATACAATATTTGAAGCGTTTTTCAGAATTTAGGAATCAAAACGAACAAAGAGAATCTGCGACTTGTGCTGCGTTTAGCACCGCGAAAATACTGGAATCTATACTAAGTAATAAATCGCGTTAAATCAGTTATGTCTGATGTATACAGGTAGAGTAAACGGTAGAGTAGAGTGGTAGAGTAATAACTATCCTAGTTACTATACTAATGTAGACACACCATTGGTAGAGTAGAGTACTAAAATTTCTACTAAAATTGGTAGAGTGCTGAGAACTGGTAGAGTAGTATGCTAGTTCACTCTACCGTTTACTCTACCCGTGTACTTTGGGACTTTGGGACTGAATTTTTGAGCCATTGACATCTTTAATTTCTAAATTTATAATACTCGCAAAATGAAACGCAAGAAAATACTGTTATTAACATTATGAATACGAAAGTTACTTGTTTGCATATCGAGACGTGAAGGTTGTACAGCATCAGATAAAATTGGTAATATTTGGAGATGGACGTTCAAGAGTAAGTACAGTTGGGCGACAAAACACAAAAATAACAAACTTGTTGTAGAAATGTCACAATATTTGCGTAGGTAAAACTTGCAAAAAGCAATACCTACTCGTATTAGTTTTTTTAAAACTGCACAAACATCCACAACATTTAACGGCGCGCAGATTAAGCACGCAGACCTACTAAGTAACTTTAAGTCTTAAAAACTTGAAAACAGAAATTATAGTTATTAAAAACTTAATTTACTACTACGGTAGTCAATAAAATATGTTATCAACGTTTTATCGCGCACTGGACCGGCATAAGGACCTTACAATCTAGTAGCTAAACCATGTAAACGCTCCTCTAACCCTATTAGACTGCCTAGGTAGAAACAGGGAAGGAAGGAAATAAAGTACAACGCCTGGGAAAGATTCATTTGGCGCAAGATTGTGCAGAGCTAATAGACTTAACTGGGTCCAATGAAGCGATGTGATTTTAAATCCATTTATGTAGCGACTGAATATTTTATATTTAATTTCTTTTGCATATTTTAATACGCGATAATTAATTTCGTTTGAATAAAATTTGATTGAACATTTATTTATTTTACGGGATTTGGGACTGCATTTTTGAGTTTGTGTACTCTAAATATTATTGATGTTATTACTAACGACGCGATGTTATAAGTTGTGTTTCAGTGTAATTTTCATTTAAAAATATTTTAGGTTCTAACTTCTAAGCTCGATTGTTTTGAATTTATTTGTCAAAGTATTATTTTAAATTAATTATATTGTTTTTATATACTAAGTGTAAATTAAATCCTCGTAATTATAAATAATATCGATGGAAAAACACTGGTTGTTTTTTTTTCAATAAATATATTAATCGCCTTTATTCCCCCCTATATGACCTTCAAGTTGTTTTCTAGAAAAAATAACATCAGATTCTGGTCCGGATATCCGGATAACGGTCCACACAGATAACATTTAATACATTAGATCACATTCGTTACGAAAAAGTTCACAATCGAGTTAAACTAAATTATACGGATCATTTATATCGAAATTCACCTCAAAACATTCGTGTGACAAATGCTGCCATCTATGGATGACAATACCACATTAAATTCAGCAGTAGCGTTTAACCCAAAACGGCGCGCGGGTCATTTAGGCAGATAACGCGTAGATTTATGCGAAGTGATTTTTAACCCTTATAACCCGATAGCTAACGGGCTGCTTGATAAATGACACGTTTTGTAACCTAAATTTGTATGTTGTGTCAGTTTTTATCATTTTATCATTGATTGTGTAAGCTAGTTCGGGATTTATGTGCGTGCGATTTAGAGAATTTGAAATGTTTTGTTGTTGTGTTCGTGTGGGGATTGTGACTTTATTGTGTATATATTTATTCATTAGTCCTTATTTAAAACGTTTGTCATATACTAGTGAAGTGATAAACGTGTTTTTTTGATATTAATAAGTGAAAATAACGATCTAAGGTTCCGTCTCTGGTAGTTTCTAATTTATAAATAAGCCATTATTTGAACATAACAAAAAATTCTTGAAAGGATTAATATACAACTAAATATTTCGTTGGTCCAACTATTAAATGGCATTCCAAAACCCATCTCCAAACATAATGCAAAGCAACCGAATTAATTAAACATCCAACCCCTTTAATAGAAATAGCAATAAACTATTCCCAAACTGTAACTCGAAACGTAAATATGCACGAAAATATCCGAACCCGTACCCTTCGAACTCGAAATCATTCAAGTAATTATAATCAGATTTTGCAAAGTCTTTAAATTCAGCTCAATTTCCGGAACAGTGTTAAGTGTCAAACAAATAAGTTGTGAGGGGTCCAAAGTAACCCGACCGATACAAGTGTCGTTAATCATTGTGATAGTTAGGAACGGGTTGACTGCTTCTGCGGCACAACTTTGTTATGAAGACTATTTATATTTAGAAGGCTACTTCAACTATAACTTGGTTTATTTCGCTCGTTAACAATTCGTGGCCTAATTATGAAAATTCGAATATAGTAAAAATAAAATTGAAGTATGTTTTGTAATGTTATAATACTTTCTATTTAATGCATATGAAGGGATATACGATTTTTCAAAACCATTATTAAACTAGCCGTTTGTTTGTTGGATTCGGAATCCACTGGAACAATTTTGACTGGACTTTCACTGGCAAATACATAATCAATGTAATCTTACATGTCTTTTAATTCGGTACTATCAAATTCAATAAATCATTATGAATACGTACATAAACATTATAACAATTATAGTATCATTACGCTGAAATGGATTACCAACAATCAAACTATTTATAAAACTGTTGTTTGTGTTAAATAGTTATGAATCACCAAAATACTATTTCTTGGAACGAAATCTATTAATTTGAATAATATAGTAAGGCACATAAAAGGTCAAATCTATTTTCAATAATTTAAACCATTTTCTTCTGGCCGCTTCCAATCACTAGCGCGCCCATCTCTTCTACGTCATCCGCAGTGAGTACACCTCTTGATATTGCTACATTCCTGGTACCTCGAGAGCGGAGATAAATTGAGGTGCGAGTTTGCTATTGCACTTCAGTAAGGATCACATAAATAGTGAATATTAAAATTACCATTATTTTAAATGCAACGCACACCACCCAAAGTCTCTTCAATGGAGGGTTCAACTACAGCTGTAAACCAAGTTTCGAGGACTAAAAGACAGCGTACAAACAACTCCCCACACTCCCCGTCTCCGTCAATTGATAAGCAAGATGAAATCATGTCCATGCTCTCGAAAGTGCTTGCGGAGTTGAGCGAAATACGTAAAACAAATACCGAAATGAATGCATCCCTTGAGTACTACATTAAACAATGCGAAGATTTAGAGTGGTATCTCTTGAAAGTGAGAAGGCGAAAAGCGAAGATTATATAAAAAAATTGGAGAGCAAACTGGAGGAGTCGGATCGTCACAATCGAAGCACATGCCTGGAAATAAGGGGAATACCTGCGAAGCCCCGCGAATCTAAACAAGAACTTTGTTCTCTTGTGGAAAAACTTCATTCTAAATTACGAGTCGATTACCAACAAAGCGCTTTAAAAGATGTTTATCGAATAAGGGGTAAATCAGCTACTGATAGAACTTTAATCATTGAATATTGTTCGACTATTACGAAAGCTAATATACTACATGCAAGTAAAAAATATAACGCGTCAAATACAACCGACCGACTCAACACTGCTCATTTAGGCCTGGGGGAGAATAGCTATGTTTACGTCTCAGAATATCTAACTCCAAGGACAAGACGGTTATACTTTTTGGCTCGGGATTTAGCAAAAACAAATAAATATGATTTCTGCTGGACCTCGAATGGCCGGGTCTTTATCAGGAAAAGTGAAGGTTCGCCTCCTATAATAATTAATAGTGAGCAGCAACTCGTCGACCTGAAACAAAAAAACGGGTTAATAAATACAGTGTAAATAAGTTTCTGTGCAAGATAATATGTAATTGTTCTTTACTATGTTATGTGTACTACTAAATGTCTTATATTATGTTGTTAAAAGTACCCTTGTTGTGTAAATATATACTAAAAATACGTTCATACTTCATATATCTAATACTTCATAACATTTTCACATACTTCTCACCAACCATACAAACTCACAGCACACTCAATCATCAAACACAATATCTATTATTACACGCTAATACTAATTTAAGATCAACCAGCACCTTTCATAATTTCATGTGGCATTATCTGACCTATGTTATTAAATATGGATAAAAATCAACAATCTAAATTGTGTACATATATAGACAACTTCATTGTAACGAATGCTAGGAACTGCTTGCCAGAAGAGTGCAGGTCATTTGTCATTTTAACGAAGAATTCTTTCAATATTCTAACGTTAAATATTAGAAGTATTAATAAAAATTATCCAGCTCTTGAAGTTCTTATACAAAGATTAGATATACAATATGACATCATAATACTAACAGAGTGTTGGATAGACAATGAGAAGCCTTATCCGAAAATATACAATTATAGCACATCGTCTACTAAAAACTGTCTAAATCAAAATGGAGGCATAATTGTTTACTCAAAAAGCGGTCTGGATATATCTATTAAAGAACCAAAATTTCAAGACGCTAACTGCCTTCTTTTGAATGTGGGAAATGAAATCGCTATTGTGGCCCTATACAGATCACCATCCATTTCGGGAATAGATCCTTTTCTGCACTCGTTGGATTCAGTCCTTACCACGGTTTCTAAATGCAAGACTATCTCGGTTATAGGAGATATAAATATTGACATCCATTCCAATAGTACAGACAAACATTCTACTACTTACCTGGATTTACTAGCTAGTCATGGACTTCTAGCTAGTCACACGCTGATAACCCGTGGGAATAGGTGCCTTGATCATGTAATGCTCAAAACAAGGTGTCAATATACCACACTTATTATTGACACTTATGTAACTGACCATAAGCCAGTTATGTTAAATATAGTTAAAGAAAAATCTAGTAATTTGAGCTTTAGTGGAACTATAACTAAAATTGACGTAATAAAATTATGCAATGATTTAAAGCCTGCTGACTTTACTGAGGTTCTCGAAGCAATGGATGTAAATTTGGCGACAGATATTTTGTACAATAAGTTAATTGACCTCATGAAATATTGTTCTAAGACCTTTAAAATATCAGGTAAGCAACGAATATTAAAACCGTGGATTACTCCTGGAATTCTCCGTTGTATAAAGACTCGAGACAACATGCACATAAGACTGAAAGACGTTCCTAATAACCAAATTCTAAGGATTACTTACCTACGTTATAGAAACTTTTGTACGAAATTATTAAAAAACTTGAAACGAGATTATTACAAAGCTGAACTTTTAAAACATCAAAACAACATTAAAAAAACATGGCAGGCAATAAAAAAAGTCACTAATACTGAAAGAGATGACAATAAAAATGTGGGCCTAATTAAAGTAAAGGATAACCCAACTAGTTCTATCAACTATATAAACGATTACTTTGTTAGCGTGGGAAAGACTCTAGCTGAGAAGATTAAAGCCATAGCTATGTCAACTAACATAAACCATCCTCCTTCACAAACTAATTCCATTGTCATGTTAGAAACAGACCCAGACGAAATACTTGGCATAATTAAAAATTTAAAGTGTGATTGTGCAGCGGGATATGATGGTATCACAGCGGAAATCATTAAGAGCTCGGCTACTGTGCTTGTGCCTGTCATAACTCACATTTGCAACCGAAGTCTCACGACAGGGATTTTCCCTGATGCTTTTAAAACTTCTATAATTGTTCCTATTCATAAGGGTGGGTGCAGCGATAGTGTCGAAAACTACAGACCCATCTCTATTGTCCCGGTGTTATCCAAAGTGCTTGAAAAAGTAATAAACAAACGACTAATGAGTTTTCTCGAAAAATACCAAATTCTATCTTCATCGCAATATGGTTTTAGGGAGGGCCGATCAACTGAAAATGCAGTATCTAATATCTCAGAATACATTGTTGATAATTTGGACAAACGAAAAAAAGTAGTTGGAGTTTTTCTTGATTTAGCAAAGGCCTTTGATACTGTTTCCATACCCGCCCTTGTGGATAAACTAGAGAAGGTAGGTATCAGGGAAAATGCACTGTCTCTGTTAAAAGATTATCTGACAAACAGGAAACAAAAAACTAAAATTGTTGACTATATCAGTGAAAAACGGGAAGTTAGCTATGGTGTACCTCAAGGCAGTGTACTCGGCCCGAGTCTCTTTCTGGTCTACGTTAATGACCTCTTTAATATCTCCTTGAAGCAAGGTAAAATTTTCTCCTATGCTGACGATACAGCTCTAATATTCACTGGGAACAGTTGGCAGGAGGCTCAGTCAAATGCTGAGGAAGGATTAAAACTAGTAATTACTTGGCTTCAGAATAATAAGCTCTCCCTTAATATAGCAAAGACCAAGTATATACTTTTCTCCCAAACGCGTAATCGTCCTGAGCAAATTTCATTAAGAGCACATCTGAGCTGCCAAATATCTTCCTGTGCATGTCCTGAACTGGAACGCGTCACCTCCATCAAGTACTTAGGAATTATCCTAGACAGCAGATTCTGCTGGAAACCTCACATTGAGTATCTCAGTAAGAGAGTTCGAAAGCTCATTTATGTTTTTAAAAATCTCCGAGAAGTCGCAGATCGTGACCTAATAATTAAAGTCTACAATGCACTCTGTAAGCCACTACTAACCTATTGCTGCAGTTCTTGGGGAGGTGCTCCAAGTACCAATATGTTAATTCTGGAACGGGCTCAAAGAGCGGTATTGAAAGTCGCTATTTCCAGGCCTTTTTATTTTGGTACATCAGAGTTATTTGCTGAATGTGGGGTACTAACTGTAAGACAACTCTTTATTCATAAAATTCTCTTAAATCAGCACCGATTAATCAGTTCTAACACTATAAGTAAAAGAAGGAAAGATAAAGTCTTCTCTCAGCCCAAAACAAGCACTAAACTTGCTCAACGCCAGCAAGCATTTCTTGGACCTCTCATGTACAACAGAATGGCCAAAGATATTGTAGCTCTGCCTTCGATGTCCATAAGAGATGCCAACAGTGCCATACGAAACTGGTTGATTGAGTATAATTATGAAGCAATTGAGCAAATGCTTAAAGTTATAGTCTGATCCATGTTATTTTCTCAGTCTTGCCACAAATCGCACACACACACACACACACACACACACACACACACAAACACACACGCACGCACACACAACACACACACAAACAAACACACACACACTCTCAAATAGTTACACACTTATAAATAAAGGCGTTAATATAGGCGCAGATTTCATTTAGTTTATAAATTAATAAATAAAAATGTAAATTTAATTTAATCTTAATAATATAATCTTTATGTATAAATAATTTTGATTAATATTATCAGATAATTTTTTAATACCTATTATATTATAATGAGCACCACTTACCTTATCTGCAATCAGGAAGGGTTGCAGGCCTACGATACAAGCTGTCTTAGTGTAGGCCTGCAGGTCATATTATCTTTTAATCATCAGGTCCTATTATAATATCGTTGTATTTTTTATGTTTAATTAATTTAAGATAATGATTTCTATGTATTTAATTTTATATTTATGGTGAATAAATGATTATTATAGTTTAGCAATAATTGAACATGTATTACATTATTAATTATTTATTAAGCAATATTAAAGTTATATCCAAATTTTCTGCGAACAATCTTTATTTTGAAGTTTGATAGCGGAGTTTAAACGTTTGTGAATATTATATTTAAGTACATGAAATATTCGAAACTATTCATAGTGTTAATTACTTAGGGCTTAGGCAAATAATAACTCAGCTGGGTCCATAAAACTTAAAAGGGTATGAATATGTAATGTTTAAATTAAAAAACGTACTTTGTCCGACACTTGTTAAGTTTATGACCAAATATAAAGTTTCAAACTCATAAATGAGTCACGGAACGGGTCCCTCTTTACAACCAATCAAATTGCCGTGCGAAGCGTACTGTGCGTGACGCGGGGGTAAAAAGTACCCCGAGGGATAAATAAAACTACTTTATTTTATGTACGCATTTTAGTGTTACCGTCTGTTATGAGCTACATGTGACGGAGTACATTTTAAACAAATAATTTGCTTGATATATTATAATATATGTACATAGTAATACTTTATGGTTCGTCTACTATGTTATTTAGAGTGCATTCTCGAATTGCAATGGTACTTAATAGATTTTTATCATTGCTTTTGATGTTATTAAATAAAAACATTGAATGATCATCTCACAGCGTTCACTGAATCAAATATGAGATTGGTTATATTGAGCAAATCATTTTTTTCCAAACGAGTAAATACGGTTTTATTAAAATTATTTTATTGGAACAGAATATAGCACAAAACCCGCCGACTTCTCAGAAGGAGACTTAAGTTTTGACGTGACAACGTCTTATAATTCGATAGAGCCGGCTGCACGCTCGAAAAAACATGACTCATGCGGCGTTACCTCGCTCTGAGGCGTTCCATGTAAGGCTTGAAGTGCAAGCGAGAGCGCGGAACGAGCGACAAAGAAGCACAATCGGACGTTGTCACGTTCAACTATCGTCAGTAAACCGACTTTACAGACAACCAATTTTTTTCCTAAATTTTAAGAGCACATTGTATGTATGTTATTTTGCTACGTTCTGAAGAAATGTTTACAGTTACAACCTTTCACATTTTCATGTTTTTCCAACAATTAGCCACTTGTTCCAAATTAAATTGTTACTTACATCCTTTGTATTTGTTATACCCTTGTTATTGCAAAAAGGTAACCTAATACTAATAAAGGACATTAAACACACTCGAAGGACTTCAAAAAGTACCATTTCAATCAGCCATCAATTAAATTAGTACCTTTGTGCTTTACAAAACAGTAACCTACGCAATTAAACGAATTTAATCTCTAATTCGATAATAATAAGGTCTATTTTTCAATAAGGAGATAGGGGAGGTCGAGGCAAATTGGTATATCCCCGAAATTTCTTAAAAGGGAAACTGTTTGCCTCCCGAGGGAGTCTTAGTCGAGATGCAAGTGTTTGTGGGGTGAGTTTGATCACTATATTGTTGGGAATTAGAAATGAGAAGTGAATGCATTATGAACTTGTTCTTCATAAATAAGCAATTGTATGAAGAAGTTCAAAAGCCACCATCTTTATTGAATCTCAAATATGTGGTATGTATATAACTAAATAAGAGTAATTAAAATTGTTGGCTATTAATGTCTGTTGACTGTATGTTATCGACGAAGTCGCGTATCTTCGCTAGTATTTAATTCAATTTAAAATTATGGCTAAAGAATTAGACCACTGCACAGTATACAGACACTAGCAATTAATAAAAATAAAAATAATTCGAACCATAGCTATAAATTATAATAATCAGAAAATTACATCAATTATCAAACAGAAGTATGCCATAAACTCGAAATTGTTTAGACGATTTGACCCCAGTGCCCCCGGGGAAGACGCGATAAATTTCGTGAAATTATTGTGATCTCGAAAATTACATAGAGCTGAATAAAATGATAAATGGCGGTGGTGTGATAGCGTCGGGCTATTAACTTGTTAAACCTCGCATTCCTGGTGTATTTTACGGTTAATTAAGCGGTTTTTATTTTTAAATTAATTGTAAATTGATTCACGGAGCGGTTTGTTTACCAACCTGATTTACGTGAACGTATTTACCAACTTGAAATTATAATATTATCCTAGTAAATGTTTTCTGAAAATCTGTAATAAGTAAGAATCACAATTTTATTGACACTTTAATTCTAATAAATAATTTGCAGCATAGAACATTATAGCTAATGGTATCAATTACCTAATCTATACTTAATATTATAAAGCTGAAGAGTTTGTTTGTTTGTTTGAACGCGCTAATCTCAGTAACTACTGGTCCCATTTGAAAAATTATTTCAGTGTTAGATAACCCATTTATCGAGAAAGGCTATATTATATCATCACGCTTAGACCAACAGGAGCGGAGACACTCGGGTAAAACCGCGAGGCACAGCTAGTTTACTATAAAATGATTACTAATTCATCCCTCTCCAATTACAAAATAATAACATCAAATTAAATATTTCAATCATAATAAAGCTGCACACTCTATCGCTATTACATAAGTAGATTATTTGATACATTCAACTTTCTCACAAAAGTATCGCACATAAATCTTTAAGTCTATCGTTCGACATTACTCAAACATCTCGCTATGCCCTCGGGGTGGCTATTAAGAAATACAAGCGAACACGTCCCGAATAGTTCCCTTCACAGTATGCACAAAACTTCACCATCGTATTCTGCATTCAAATTACCTTAGGGAATATCCTGGGTACAAAGATTTAGAGCGTCTGCCCAAGATGTATTGGAAAATATATGTTTTTTCGGAAATTTATAACTTTACAACAGATTTAAGGTGGGATTTCTTGGATTTAAAATATTAAAGCATTGTGTTTTATTGAAATAATTCAAAAACAAGAACGCAAAATAGATTTCTTCTCGTTCATTGGTATATTTAATGCATGTTTTCAACGTTTATCCACTGATATTATGTTTTCAAAACTAGCTGAAATAAAATAACTTCTGAGCAGCGAGTTAAAATAAACAAGTCTCAGTTATTATTAAAATAAATGTGCGCATTGCTTTAACATTTTTTATTAATTGTTATTTATTTAAACTGAAAATGGACGTATTTATGCAAAAAGGGACCAACCCACATTTTTTGTGAAATTGAGTTAAGTACACAGATAGTGTTAAAAAAACGTTTTCTACCTTCTCAAAAAATTTGGTAGAGTTTTGACTACTGTAAGTACAGTTTTTTACATGTCAGTTGCGGAACCAAACCAATTTCGCCAACTTTCATTATGCAAGATGGAACCAAAGTTGGTTGGTTCTATTTTAACACAAAAAGTATTCAAGGTTACCAGAACCAACTGACTTTGGTTCTTGTTTGCATAATGAAATTTCTCGGCCTTTAAGTTAGCAAATGGCTTAATTCTATGTTGAATTTCATTTATATGTTCTATTTATTTAACTTTAATCATGTTTTTATTATAAAAAGCACTAAATAAGAATTCTCAAATTGATATACTACAATTTTACAAAAAAAAATGTATCTACTTAAAAGTAAACATCTATTACTTCAAAATCGGGAGTCCCGGAAAAGCCATTGATATTATCTTCTACAATATCTTTGGTCTTAATTTTTATTTTATTTTTAAAAAAGACTTTTTTAAAAAGACTAAAACAAAAGACTTTGTCTTCACAGATCTCTTCAAAATCAAAAAAATAAAATAATGAAAGTCACTACCACGAAGACAGAAGAAAGCAGAAGATGGTCTATTGTATCTTAGTTAAATACCAAAGTAGTGTCATTAAAGTGAAACAAATATATCTATTTTGATATTATTACAATATTATCATGATCTTCTTGTCCTTAATCCATGTTATTTGGAGTCGGTATAACACGGTTTATTTTTCTATTCTCCTGCCAAACATCAGGGCATATTTTACTCTTTTTTCTTTCATAATATAACTTTGCACACTTACACCTCTTTCCTTTGGCCTTCCTCTTATTCAGCATCCATCAACATTCATATCCATCACTTTCTTAGTCATATGCGTGTCATCTATCCTCACCACATGTCCGTCCCAAGACTGACAATTCCCTTTCAATCTTGCTGTAATAAGACCAGTTTAAATCTTCTTTTTATATATTCAATCCCTACTTTATCCATTCTTGTCACCCCACACATCCATATCAACATTCTAATCTTCGCTAAATGCAATCGTTTTTCTTCCATCTTCACTGCCCAGCTTTCCAATCCATAGAGTACGACATGTCTAATCAAGGATTTTTATATATTTCCTGTTAACTTTAAGGGCATACGTAAGTAGCAATTAGTTCCAGCGAACTTTCGCTGTATTAATTAGCCTGTTTTGATTGGATGCTTAACGTTATTCTTTAATTATGGCAACAATAAAAACCAAAATAATTTTGCAATAAAGAACCAACCCACAAAAGTGATTTTTGCAAAACAGAACCGGGCTGTTTTTCAAGGATTATTTTGTTAAAATTTAATAAATATCCATGTATCTGGTATCCCTAGATAGGATTCAATATGATACATACGCTCAACAACTTTTTTTCTCCAAATTTTACAACATATAGTTTTTGCAAACGATTTTCACAAAAACCTCATTTTCTCGAAATTGATTCGGTGTGGGTTGGTCCCTTTTTGCATAAATACGTCCAAATAAACGTGTACAATATTTTCATTTTAAAACTTCCCTTTTAAATAAAATGGGTTGAAAAACATTATAGGGTATCTTTCATTAATTTTAAAAATAGCCAGTTATTGTTCTGTTCACGGAAAAGAATAATATTAATAAAAGAATTTCGTCGTTTGATAAAATTACTTAAAGGCCAAGGTCGAAGCATATTCAGCGACTTTAATTCTTTGTCCAGATACGCCATGTAAACCTTGTATTTATCAATTTAGTTTTGTTTCAAGACGTGCTCTTAGCGCTTCAATTGTTATGAACAAAGGAATATGATTATTTTATGTACATGCAAGAATTAATTAAGTTCATACACAAAATTCTACGCGCTACGAATATGTTTCGCCTGACAATAGTCTTAGTTTCATGCAGAACGGAGACTGTGCTTCTACAGAATCGACAGGCGTAATTAGTTGAAACTAATAATTTAGTTGGAAATCTACGAAGTATTCGTACTTGGAAATCTATAATTAAAACTACATTTATTTAGAAGTTTAAAGGGTTGCAAATACAAATAGTAATGACCTTGATCGTAGACTAAACAAAGTCTAGCTTTTTGAAGGCAAATTAGAACATTGTATTCGAGGCGAAATTGTAGTCATTAATTCCGTTGATCCCGGATCCTTTTAACCATTTCTAGGGTCATTTAACTAAACGTATTAGCAGGGAAGGGTTGTAAACTGATCAAGTGTAAATATGTAATGTTTTTATTTGCGCTGTTCGGGGCTGATGTCCTATGCTATTAATTCGGACTCGACTTTTTTGGGAACTTAAAGCCCATTGAGCGTTATTGCTGTCATTTGTTTACATATTGTAGTGGAGGGTTGATTTTTATGGGCTTGCTTTGTATTATAATTGAGGACGGTGGATTATGTTTGATAAATATAATGAAGTATTTTTAATATAAATGGAAATGGTTGATTTGCTAAGTTTTAACAATGTCAGATTAGGTTTAAGGGTAGATTGTTGTAAAAATCCTGGGAAGTTTTTTAAAACAAAACTGTACGGTGGAAAGCAATGCCCAACGCTGAGTGCACGATGATATTAATATTATGATCGAGACTATATTCCGGTTATAGTAAAAATAATATTCACAATAAAACATTGGTCTAATTTTTTATGTGTACGTGAGTAAATAAATAACAATATTATTTTTAAAATTATGGCTGTAATATTATGTCGTTGTTCCGATCCGCAAGTTGTGTATGGAAGATAAGCAAGCTTTTAACTAATTCACACAACTACCTACTTTTGTAATAACATTTACTTCCTAGTTTACAAAATAAACTTATCTAAAAAACGTTACAAAAACGCCTTTTCACCTTACTCATTACAGATACCTACCCTTATAAATCCAGTTTCTAAAGCGCTAGGGCGGATTTTACGACTGTGTACATTTAATTTTTTACCGAAATGCAAGCAATTACTTAAAAACGCAACTCGGGCAAGTTGAACG
The DNA here is from genome assembly GCA_907164665.1 of Colias nastes. Lineage (NCBI taxonomy): Eukaryota > Metazoa > Arthropoda > Insecta > Lepidoptera > Pieridae > Colias > Colias nastes. The sequence continues at coordinate 95,937 of CAJQZM010040946.1, read as the reverse complement.
CAAATATAAAGAGTTGGGTACTTCAGTCCCCTGGCGCTGGTGAGGGTTGAAATAAATTATGGCGAGTGACGAGGATTTTGATTCAGATATTATATGGATACTTAATTTAAAGGATTTTTAGTTTGGAAGTTTTGAGAAAATGAAAAAGGGAGTTGTTGATTATTTTAGGTGCAGACATTTTATATCTTCTTGAATAAATCAAGTTTTAAATCGATTGTCAAGCATATAATATTGGTGTCATAAGTATTCGCGTAAAAATAAAAAATTGTGAAGGCTCATTTTAAATTTAATCAGCAGAGGTTAACTACTTAAATTAAAAAAAGACCCCAGGAATTCGTATCTATTTAAGGGCTCAATTTAATATGTTCGTCTCATCCATATCACTGAATTATTCCATCATACTGATATCCAATTTCCATCCAGAGTTAATATTATATTATCGTCGACATGTCTAACGTCCGTGAATGACTAAATCTGGTTCTTATTTTACTAAAAACAACCAAACTAGAAAATTATTAACCTCCCGAAATTTGTGTCCATGTGTAGGTAAGTAACTTTTTATGATAAACTTTTGTATTTAAAAATAACCAAAGTTAAGTCTTTGTTAAAATCAATTTCTCAATCGTAACAAATAATAAAATTATAGTAATAAAATTTTCAGAGAATTTTATATTAACCACATGATATCGATCCATCAAATAAAACATAATCACAAAAAGGCGTTATGATAATTTCGTTTTATCGCGGTTTTTCGTGAATTTTTATTCAACCCTCGCGTGCGTGATGGGACTGATGTACCCTTTGTTTTATATTCGCAAACTGAAGCCAGCAGGGTTAAGAATGTTTAAAATTCGGCGCAGAAAGTGTTAGTCATTAAAGTGTGCGTAAGGCACTGAATAAATTGTAATACGCTGTAACTTATGTAAAAGGTTATACGATTTTACCATACGTAAGTAATGTAAGTTTTTATCGTGCTTTGTTTTAACCGAGTTACATTATAAATTTGTGGTTTGCCCTACATGTGTAACATTAAAATCATTCGGTATGAAAATGTCCGAAACTATGCGACATATTATTCTGAGGAACCATGTCGTAAAGTTCAAGATGCGAAAAACGGCAAAATAAAATAATAAAAGTCATATAAACAAACCTTTAAAATTATATTTATGAGAACAAGAGCACAAAAGTGTGAGATTTGATAAAGAAAACACTTACGTAGTGATATATAAAGAAACACACACTCCTAAAACGTACACGAGAATTTCGGCACACCGAACCTCAACGAAAGAGGTCAGCAAAACTAAAACTATTTAAAACACAAACGTAGTTTTCTGTAGGAGTGTGGGAGACGATAAATTTTTGCATTAGCCGTCTCACTCAGGGCGTAATGGTCCGTGGGAGGAACTTTAAATTAGCAGCAACGGTTTATTGCGCGGAAAATTGACGAAGCGCCCTCTACAGGTGTTTAGTACCAGTACTTTTGTTACTGTAGTGTACTTGTGCCTTTTTATTGTAAGGATTTGGATGTCCACGTATCTACTGGTACTTTTAACCATATAAAATCTTCAAAAAAAATTTTTTTTTGTGTGTATTGATGTGTAAGTAATGGTTCCGTTTTGTACACCGCCTACCTGCTTCATTTGCTTTGCAGCTTTCCTTTGGTTTGAAGAAGAAGAAGAAAGAAATCGATTTCAAGCGATAAGACCGCCTTCTGTATTTGCTTTTTAGGTGTAGTATTTTTCGCTTTATGTATAAGAAGTTTTATTTATTTTAATGAACAAGCGTTTACTGGAACACCACTCTTAACTTTTTCCACGGTCGGTATAATAATGCAAGTTAAAAGAAAAAAAAAAGTGATTAAACATTCCTCTTAATTTTGATTGTGAGGTGAACTAAACTTGTTAGGCTGTCTGCACACTTATAAGACAAGTCGGGAAAGTTACATCATTAAAAACTCAAAGTCCCTAGATCGATTTTAATGACCTCTGATATGTCTACGTCTTGACTTGTAAAATATTACAATAACAAATGCGAAGAAATTTCTCAAAGCAGTAAAGTTCGCAATGTCACTTTGTAAATAATAAAGAGCTTATAGCTACTATGGAATTGAATCTTTCTTAATTCACATAATATTCTAAAGGTTCAATTAAAACGCGCAAACTCCAAATCATAATAAATTTATTAATATAAACTACACAGCGTGTATAAACCCTAGTTTCTTATAAAAAATCAGCTCCCATCTTTTTAACTTAGCAATCGGTGCATCTCTGTCAACCCGCTTGCTTTTTTTGTACTTCCTTAGAAAGTGACCATCGACTTTCACTCGCTGATCACAGTTGTCCCGTGGTCCTGGCACTTCGTCCGTGATCGTGACTTTACCGTGACCGTCACGGGCGCTTGACCGTGGGTAGAACAACCACCGCTTGGAGCCGAGGCCGTCACTTTTCAATATTTCTTGAACTTTATCTTGCCGCTTTTTGGTTGCTAAATATTTGGTTGTGCTCTTTTTATGCTTACTAGCTGGAATAGCATGGAAAAGTCAGTCAATTGCTCAATATTTAAATTAAATAACCTATACGGAAAATATGCATTACTCTAAAAATATATGGATCTTGAGAAACCAGCCAAGAATTCAATAGCCACAAAATTATGGACTTAAGAGAGACTACAAATATTAGAGATTATAAATTAGAACATTAATTATTGTAAATACTGTGCACACTTACGTGTTAAATACATAACTCGAAAATCGTCCAAAAAGCTTGGCGTTTTCATATTCAGCTCCCGGTGACTTCTCGGTCTACTGTGACTACGTGATCGCGACCGTGACCGTGATATTGTCCGCGACCGTGACTTCGACCGTGACTGGGAACGGTCAGATAGTGAGGTCTTACTGCGAGATCGGGACCGCCTTGCGTCGCGTTTTGACTTATGTTTTGAACGACTCTGCCTGAAATAGATATTTAATTCTTAGTGTAAGATTAAATGAATCACTGATATGATACTGGGTAGGAAATATTTACAAACTTATACAACACTGCGCTATGTGGTTGTTACATACTCAAAATACACTACTTAAAATATTATGTCTTTATATTCATACCGTTTGCTACTTTTAGATGGCTCTGGTCCCATTTCATAATAGTCCCCAAAACCGTCGCCATGATCAGGGTAAGTTCCATCGGGTATGGGGGGAAAAGGAGGGGCGTACGGGTAACTATAACCTTCCATTATAGAACATTACACTAAAAATAAAATGTTTTTATAAATTATTGTGTTTTTATTTCGAGATACATTGGGCACTTGTCACTGTCAAATTTTGTTTTTATTAATTGTAAAGAGCTTTAGAAGGAGGTTTGTTGTTTTTAATGACGTTTGGTGAAAATTAGTTTGTTGCTTGGTTTGTTGTATGCGGCTGCCTGATTTCTTGCGCTTTTTTATTTTGTGTATCTATAATCTACAGCTTCTACAGTTCAAAATTTATGAATTTTATTGAATCAAATAGCTAATTAAAATGTACTTTTTTAAAGATGTAAGCCAAAAAATATTTTGCTATTAGTATTACTATTTTGAAAACCTAATACTTCAAAGTTCAATGTAATAGAACAACTTTAGTATACCTAAAATCCTATTCGACTTACATTTCTGCTCTTTCACCAAAAACCTTTAACCAATTTACTACTAAATCGGATGCCCACATTTTTCCTCGGAAAGCACAAAAACTTTGGAATCTGCGCCGAACAAAATGATTATATCGTAGACAAGATTTACGATTCCTTATAATTGAACCCGAATGAATCCGAACGATTAACTTCCCGAATCAAAGAAAGGAAAAAGAAAGATAAATTAAGAATCGATGAATGCTTAATGGTTCCCTCCATTAGAGGGTTTTGAGTTTTTGAAGCGATTTTGCGTAAGAGAAAAATTTTTAACTACTTCCTACTGAAGTTTGTGGATTACGTTGATATATAGATACAGGATTTGTTATATTGTATTCTGTTTCAAAATTTATCGAATAATACCGAATTTATTACATTCTAAGAGATCTGGTGGTTCAGTGGTTAGGATCTTAAACTTTAAAAAAAAATTGGCGCTTCGAGACAAGAGGAGCTTAAAATGAAAGTTTCCTCATAGTTGTAAAAATATCAAACCGAATGAATACACTGAAACTGAAAATATCCGTAGAGTTGAAAAAATAATTATACTTAACTATATTACGATTAACGAATAATTTATTGTAAAGGATTGTTGTTATACTGCATTATGATTGTTTAATTATTATAATTATTCAACGTCTCGAAAACATTTTTCCCAATACTGTCTACTCAGACATTATTTCACACGTTATTTCAATTAGGTAGCTAACGAATTGGTTGCTTTGCAGATTCAATTCGTCAAAAGGTCCACCAAAATTAAATTTAATGCTTCTAGTAGCCCTAATTCCGTGTTCTCTAAGGCGAATACTGTTCTTTAACTCTGGCAACGCAATGTAGGTACGATTTCCACATTTTAATATTCAGAAAGTTTCAACTCATTTCAAATTTAACTATATTTTATTACTCACTAGTGGAGCTCAGAATGTGTTAAAAATTGAGGAAATAAACTGACTGCGAATTCTTTAGAGTGGTTGTATAAAGTAACTATAGGGTTTTATTAAATTGCATCCTTATTTTTAGTTTTTGTAAACTTTTTCATGTTAATAAAAAGGCTATAAATATTCTATGTAGATCTTTTACAACTTTCGAGTTACTCCAACCTATAAAGATTTTTATCAATTTATTTTAACAGCACTCCATGCATGCTTCTACAATTCATTAAGTCGCCATTGCTTTAAAAATAAATAAATAATACAACTTAGTTATACTTTCATATCTAGAAGCTAAGATCGATACACATTTACACATAAGAGCAGACACAAAGAACACGGAAAATATTTTCAAGTTAACCCTCTACAAGGGGTATGAAGGGTCATTTGGACCCAAACACCGCAATAGTTTATTGTTCTCACCCCACATGCTATCGAGACGTCACACTTAAATGTACATTAAGATCTCAAGTTATATTTCTAGACTTTTTCAACGAGAGTAAGATTTTAGCTATGAATAGGTGGTTAAAACGTTGGTTATGGTTTGTTTCGATTGATTCGGATGCAGTGTGACCAGATTAAATTTTACAAAAATACCGAGGCACCTCAAAAAAATACTGAAATATACCGACTTACATAGGACAGATATACCAATAAAAATACTGATTTTCTTAACACGTTTTATTTATTCATCCTCACAATAAATGTTAAAAACAACGAAAATCGCGTTCTATTTTTATATATGATGACAAAAACATCTCCTATTTTGGGGAAATTCCCGAATTATCGAAAGAAAGTCCTCAAAGATTAAGTCGAGTGCAGAAGAGACAATCATTTCACTTGAACCGTATTTGTAATAAAATATCTTATATGTTTAACTACTACCTATTCATCCAACTGAAAACTTAAAAACTAGACGTTGTTTTGAAAATCTTAGATAAACTAGCGGTCCGTCCCGAATTCGTCCGGGTAACTGATATTCATGAAACACAACGGATTTCAATGTATGCAATCTGGAAATTACGCTCTATCTAATGGTGCAAACCGCATTCAAATCGGTCCAGCAGTTGTAAAGTTTTAGACGAACATACATTCTGCAACTCTGATTTATACTATGTATTGATTGATAATTGTATAGGTAGTATGACAATACTACAACGCCGGCGACGGCCGTCTTTCTTGTCATATCTGTAACTTACTCATCTTTGCTCATAGGTAACATGTATAAATCGGGAAAAGTCCCCAATGTTCGCGTTCCGGGGAATTCCGCAAACATTGTCGCAAAGAAGATCACTCACGACGGTGTTGCCATAACGTCAACCAAAATATACCCAAAAATACTGACTTCCAGCAATATACCTGAAAATATACTGATGTTCGGAAAAATCGATGAAATATACTGAAAAAGTATTAAAATACTGAATCTGGTCACACTGTTCGGATGGTAAGGTCTATTGGACCAAATGTTTACGACTGCTGGAATAAAATATTGTAATCAATACTATAATATAATTCGAATGTGTTTTTAATGCTCTTGTTGGTTGCGTCATTACAAAAAGTAAATATGTAATTATGATTAGACAACTTTAAGTTGATCATTTTCTGTTCTAAAATAGGTATATACCTAGTGCAAATAGAGAGTTTTAAATTTAATAAAATATTTCTATCTTGAAACAAACCAATATATTCATTTATTTAAGCTATTAAGGGCCGATTTTCAATGCTTGGATAAAACTTATCCGTCCAATAAAGTATTACACGATAATATTAAAATGTCACGTAAACTGTCAAATACGGGCAATTAGAATACGTTTTTAAAATGGTAGTTTTATACATTATTCGACGAATAAGTTTTATCTAAGCATTGAAAAATCGGCCCTTAATCACTCATTGTAAGATTGTAAACAGAATAAATGTTCAATCGTATAAACAAATTCAATTCAACCAAAGATCACAAAGATGTCTCTGTATTTTGATTTTTATTCGAGTCCTTTCTGACAATTCGCGCGTCAAAAGATTCCGATTTAATTGAATCTTTCCTGGAATCTTTTGGAATTATTTCACTGATGTGGAAATATTTGAATTCAAAATAATCAATGGTTTTTCTTATTTTCGTGGTAAATTTTTCTGATGATTCTGAAAATTATATTATTATTTACGCTTTTGGTAAAGGTTATCTTTTATGTATAAAATTGATATCTAATTTCAAAAACCTCCGGAACCGCTTTCCTTATACTATTTATGATTTTTTGAGTATAATATTTGGTGGGTCTGAGAATAAATAAGTCGTAAACCATTTTTCATACCACCTATTGATAAGGGTGCACTGAGCCGTGGCAGAACATCAATTACTGAGTCAGCTAGTTCTGATTTTATATTTTTTTATGAAAACATGTACTTACTTGTATAATTGTCACAGTTATAAAGTTTTAATGGTTGTAAATAAACTTTGATGCTCCTTCATGCAAAAGCTGCTCAACCGTTTTGACCTAAATTTTAAATGTAGATAGATTATAGTCTGGATATAGGCTTTCCAGGTATGACTTGAGTGAAACCGCGAGACTATACCTACTAGTACATCAATATATTAACCATATTATTTTCTGATTGCCAGCGAAAAATATTTTACAGACTTTTTAACGTTTATTAATATATCTCTGAACAATTTTGATAAAATTTGCATATAAATTTGATTTTAGCCCCAATGCAACTAAGTAATTACGTCACTGAAATCTTTTCAAGTAACAAAATAACATCGAACCTACACAAATAAATTATTTTGTAAATTGAACTCAATATAAAAAAATTCAAAAAGAAATTCCCAAATTCAAGAACCATTTACTGTGCATTTACTCTCGAAATCAGATACAGATGTAAATAGTAGGTACTAAACCCAAGAGTGACGTCACGCGAACCATTACTCAACGACATCATTACAAAAAGATATAAATTCCGATATTTTTAAGTCCACCCATGTCACGAATAACGAACACCGTGACAAATGCTAAACATCCATCCCGACCTACCCTCCCCTCGTTTTGGGTATACGAAAATGGACCTTATGCTAATGGCATAAGGTTTATAATGGTTCCTGGTTGGTCTTCTTGTATAGCGAATGCGTGACAAGGGTTTCTAACAAATAGTAGGTTTTGCAAATGCGTGTATCCATGTTATGATTTCATTATGATTTTTGGAATTTGGAGAACATATTTTTAATTTTATTAGGTTTGTTTTATCCTTTGGCGGGTAAACGTGCGGGTTTCTATTTTTTAGATTAATGACTGCCTTTATAAAATATTGTTATGCTAAAAATAGCTTTTTTGTAGAGTATTGAGTTGATTCTAGTCGTTGATGTTATTTTATTTTCCTCGTAAAGTAAGTGCTAATGTAATGAATAATGGTTCTATTTAAAAAAAATGTGTGCGTGTACTAGTGTACACACGTAAGAAGTGAAACTTCTTTATGACCTTATTTTTCAAAAAATAATTTACTATATATGCAACTTTACAGAAATACGTCGAATCACGCGTGGTAGGGATAAGAAAAAGATGGCGCGTAACGAAAAAATGTTACTCTAAATTTTTTTCCAACCCCGATAAAGAAGTTTCACTTCAAAAATATAACTTTTCAATAATTAAAGAGAAACATAATTGTTTGACCTATATCTAGACTTTAACATTTAATATTTTCTAACTCCGTTCTTAAGAAAACTTATTACAAGATAACAATAGAAAGCGCTTAATCTCAACAAATCTTCTTCGAAAATTACTTATTAGTTATTACTAAGAAAATCTAATTACCAAGTACACGCAAGAATCTCTTAGCTCAAATAAAGTTACGACTTGGCAAAATACAAGTATATTTTTCTATTCGTATTATTTATTAATTTAGTTAGAAAAATATTTTGTGTAATGATTTTCGAAGTTTATGTTAGGATAACCTGTTTTATGTTCATAAAATATTATTAAAATATGTATTTTACTTGCTTCAGTAGAAAAAGACGCGGATTCGAATCGCGTTAAATTCTTTATTACCCCGCAATATGAAATATAATAAAGAAGAATTTTACCTAAATCTATACTAATCTTATAAAGCTGAAGAGTTTGTTTGTTTGTTTGTTTGAACGCGCTAATCTCGGGAACTACTGGTCCGATTTGAAAAATTATTTCGGTGTAGGATAGCCCATTCATCGAGGAAGGCTATAGGCTACCTATATATCATCACGCTACGACCAACAGGAGGACCAACGGAGTCACGCGGGTGAATCCGCGGAGCGCAGCTAGTGTAAGATAAAAAATTAAAAACCAATTGAAACATTTCAAATAAATTGATTTAATTTTAAAAAACAATTTAACGCACAATTAAATTATTAGATTGAATTACTACACTGTATTAATTATAAACAAACAATATTGTTTATTATTAATAATAACGTATTGTATACATATATAAACGATAAAATAATTGTTCTAATTACGGTGTTCTTCAATAAATATTAACAGCGAACGGGTATAATAAATCATTAATATAATATAGCAATTAATATTAATTACGAAGGAGCAAATAGGGTGACCATGATATATCGTTAATTTGAGATACGGCCATAACAGTCATTCAATATTAAATATTCTATGATAAGATCAGATTTAGCGCTTATAAATCACACTAATGTTCTTACTATATTTATTAAATTTATGTGAGATCTGTGTGAAATACTTTCTCATATATCACTGTATTTTTCACGACATTAAGCATTTATAAAAAACATTACAATTCCATATTAATAACATGTGTTTTTACACATAAATAGACGTAAGTCTATCTACTTCCTTCAATATAATATAACTCCGTGTATTTATTTTACGAAAACTAACATAATTCGATTTCGAAATTGTCGCAATAGTTAAATTAAATTTTAAATCAAATATTTTTTTTTCTACTAATTACACTCATCTCCTGAAGAATACATAAAAAGTAAACCTTAATCTATAAGGAAACACCCGTGGTTATTTTTATTTAGTTTATTATCTCTACAGGTTTTTCCGTGAAATTTCTCATAAATATTTTTATTCTTTATTTTCCCACACAAGTATTTATAACTAATGTAAAAGTCCCATAAATAAATAAATCGTGGTAACCACTCAACAATGATGGATCGTAAGGCACACGTGTTACCAGGGCTTAATAAATCATCAGTAGGCGCTAAGAAGCTACGAAAAGTAATTTCATTCCGTCCGTTTTTCCCTCATTCGCCGTTTTTTTTATCTATTAAAATGTGTTAATTAGAAAGGGTAGCCTGAAATTCGCACTAGCCGCTAATCCCGGTTTCACCCAGATTAACGGAGGGCCTTTGTTTCTTCGTGAAGATGTACATTTACAAAAACATGTAATAATTCATTAAAAATGTTTTTTTTTTTTTTTTTTTAAACTTATCATTTGCATTAAAATGCGTAGATACAGAGAAAAGTCTTTTATTCGTGTCTCATCATTGTACATAGATTTTAACAGTGTTATGGATCAATGAATGTATGTATGTGGATTATCGCCAATAATACAGTGAAACTTGGTTAAGTGGGACCTGGATAAGTGAGAAACCTCCATAACTGGAACTCATGCTGAGGTCCCAATACTTTGGCACTGAATTACCTCTGTTAGTGGGACGAGGTAAACCTCTATATCTGGGATTTGTTCTTTCGATTTATCATCATAGTTACCTCTATAACTGAGACAGCGAGTAAATTTTATATGCATAAACCTCTGTAACTGAGATAACATTGTTTGTTTACTCATTCTTATTCTACCCTACCATATATTTTATTTAATGATCGCACCTGTATAACTGAAATAACCTGTATTCTCACCTCTATTAATGGAACCCTCTGTAAATGAGACAGATATTTATTTATACCTGTATATCTGAGACACTGGGTAAGTGGAATACCTCTATAAGTGAAACGACATTGCAGGTCCCTTGATGTCTCACTTAACCAGGTTTCACTGTAAATAGCTGTGTGAAACTATACACCGTATTGTTTATTCCTTCGATTTCAACATATCTACCAAACAACCTAACAGTTTTGGAACAAACTCTTAATGCACAGAATAATTGCAGATGAATTTATAACATTTATAAAACAAATAAATCTCGATTTAAGCCGATCAGAGTGCCTTAGATATTGAAAGGAATGTAAGAATAGATTAACAGCATGTCAGAGAGTCCAATAATTGAATCTACACAAACCCAATTTAATTTATGCAGACGAGTGAAATCGCACAAGAGCATTGTAATGAAATTTGGTAAAAAAAGGTCGTCAGCGGACAGTCTGTCTTATAAATCACTTTACATCGCTACAAACTTTTCAATTACAAGCCCTGAGTGGGAAGTTTTGATGATCCGCGAACAGTGGATGCGGTAGAATTTAATTTTTTATATTTTTTGCAAGTTTACAACATCACATTTTTATACTAAAAAATTTGTAACGATTCTGTATGATTTATCGTCTTAAATACAAGACCTGATAAAATGTTTGAGCCTCTACGAAAAATGTAGCTCGTAGCAAAGCGTAGAGGCTCTACCATTATAATATGATTTCGATTTTCAAATTTATTTATAATCACAAATCACGATATTACTTGACAAATCCAAACACATAATCTATTCTCTATTTCATTTAGTACTTTTTATATGAACAGTATCTCGTGTATTCAACTGCTACGAGGTACAAACGGTAAGAAAAAAAGATCCTCTAAGTGCCGCATCCATCACTTTCTAGTGATTGCCCCGGCCCATGCAATCCGAAGAAACACAGAGTCGCTTTAATAGGAATTTGAATAAAATCAATTTATTTTAGCGCGGCCCGCGTTTATCGCGCCTTTAATAGATTGCCGGCGAAAAATGAATGAGTCCCCACTTTTTCGAAGTAAACTCGTTAAGTGTTACGGCGGATGTAACCTTTTTTGGTTACAGTTATACTAATTTTATGTTGTATAGGGTGTTTTTTGAGGCTGTGTTTTGTAGGGAACAAGTCAACAATTAGTATTTTTCAAGCTATTAAATTGATGTGGGGTGAGATTCTTATAGATGTCTTCCGATTTACAAAAGCTACATGAAATTTTACTGAAAACGTGAACTTCAATAAATATTGCAATTCCTGAAATATTTGAATACTTTATTCAAATTATAAATAGTTTAACATAATTTACGGACATTTTTACAGACTGAAATGTTTAATCCTTTGATTATTCAAAATTATCCAATTGAATATTTACTTTACATTCCAACAACTGGCTGTTCTTACTTACTATACAGCTATTTCTATTTTGAGCATTCAATTACAAGCAAAATGTGAAACTACCAAAAGACCACAAAACAAACCACACTTAACATACATTATCGCAATTTTTGCCCAATATCCGAATTAAAACTGCACTTACAAAATTATTAACATAAAACAACGATAACTCCGTCCAGCTGTTCGCAAGCCCTCGTTGCCAATAGTTCCCTAATTGAGTTTCGGCTATTCATTTACACAAACGATCATCCAAATTGCGTTAAGAACATCTGTGTGTTTTCACACCCGACTCCCGGACTATAATTTCAAGGTTGTGCGCAGAGTAATGTGCAACAGACACTGCCATATATTATTTGACTAATTAAAAATATTTACATTGTAATAAAGTAGGTTCACTTTACTTTTTACAAACTACTTTTGACTAAGTAGAAAATAATGATGTTTTTATTTTTGCAGTCGTAGAAGTAAAGAAATCAGTAAATTTTAATTCCCTTATATTCAAGATAAAAAAACTTAGAATAATTATAAGAATTATAAATTATTAATAAATAACATAGGTACCCAAATATGAAACCAAAAAATATAGGTAATTATTATTAATAATAATAATTAATCTATAATACATGCACTACTTACTAAACTAACATAAAACTCTATGACATGCAAAACATAGGATTTATTATCTCTCTGGTTGTCTACTCTGTACGATATATTACGAGCAAATATCAAATTGTTGGAAGCATACAAGAAATATGACCCCTTCTAGGTCAACCCCTAAATGTTTTGAAATTCGACGATTACTGCTTGAGATATAAACGACATTGGGGGTTTAATGTGCATTGTGAAAGGACGATTGAACACATATTTTGTGAAAGATGAATTATTACAAAATTAATAGTGGGAGTACTCTACAATTTGGTAAAATAATTATGCTTTGCTCTGGCAATTAATTAATAATAGAAACATAAAAAATAAAAATGAGCCTACTTAAATTTATCTCCTTTTTCATGGGAAACGCGCTTAATTTCTTTAAAAAGTTTTTTTAATGATTCAGCATTCATAATTAATTTTTAATTTTATTAAACCAGTCTATAGTACCTATAGTTTAATGTGATGCGTAAAAAATATACACAAAAAAATCAGTTCTGCCTATTTTAATACCAAAATTTTTTTCTTCGAAATATCTTTATTTTTTATCAACACATTTTTCCCCTACAAAAACCCACTTAACAAAATTTACAAACGAATTGAGGATACTTATATATAAGACGTTAATGTGTCCGTGACCAGCCGCATTACAACACATGTTTGTCTCCACTATCCACGGTATCACGTCCCGATTTTATAGTTTTCCCGTAAATTGATATAGCTCGGTTATTGCATTGTCCGAATTATTTAGGTATTTATAGTGGGAAAGAATTGGTTGGGTGTTTTATGATAGGATTATGGATTTATAAGAGCTTTAGATATTTTTTCTTTAATAGAAATATTTCTAAGATTAGGATACATTAAAATTATCTCAGTAATTATGAAATGGAGATCAATTTTATCTCATAACACAGCAAATACAATATCTCCTAATCTATATAAAAATAAGTCGGGTTTTCCTTCCTGACGCTATAACTCCAGAACGCACGAACCGATTTCCACGGTTTTGCATTCGTTGGAAAGGTCACGGGCTCCGTGAGGTTTATAGCAAAGAAAAGGTGTCTCTGGTGGCTAAAAGGGATTTCGCGGGGTTTGCTAACAATACAATAAACAAGACATTCCCGAACCTATTATATTAATTAATTACAAAAAATAACCTATAAAAATAACATGAAAATCAATATTACTTTAATACTAGGTGCCCCAGTCAAAAACCTAGTTGTCATAGAAAATATTGGTCCATTATTGATCTAACTTATAATTCAGTCATAACAAACCCAGGGAAATGATTTGAGAGGGTAAAATTTATGCACCCAACAAATTTGTGGGCAAATTCAGCGTTTCTTGTGTGTGCTATTTATGAGAAATTCACACCCTTGTTGGCGATTCTGCTAGATTTGATATTATGTTCAATTACAGAAATGCGGGAGTAAATTGGCAATACAGGAGGGTAAATAGGTATATTTGTGTTTTATTTCTTCGCTTTTAGAGCTGTTTTGTCAACAGTGGTGTTTGGAAAATTTCGAGTTCTAAAAAGATAAGGTGAAGTATGTTAGTTTCTGGGTAAACGTTTATTATTTTTAGTTTTTATAACTCAATAATTACTATATTATATTATTCAGTAAATCAGAATATGCAATATAATGTTCTGTTCATAAAATTACACATTGTTATCCTGAAATACCACCAAATCATTAAACCGATAGCTTTAAAAAATCACATTGGTGGAGACAAAGAAAGAATGAAACAAAATTAATAAGTTTGTCAATTCAATAAACCTTGCACAAAGTAAAAGATACCATTTAACAAATTGTAGTTCACGAAAAAACATTGCACTCCAAGTAAATGTGTAAAATTCATTAATTTATTGGACTCGAACCCGCGACCATTCATTCTGACGTCATTAAAGTTGAATTACTTATCTTAAAAGGCACTCAATCAGAAGCAGAAACACAAAGACTCGATAAATCTCCAATAGTCAGTCGAAGTTAAGTATTTGAGAGTTACAGGAATGGCCTCCAAGGAATTTATGGGTCCACGTCACACCGAATTTTATCGTGGAGAAATACATCTTTTCCCTCAATGCTGGTTTGTCAACGTCGACCCGCGGTTCTGTCTAAATGAGACCCTCGAATGGATTGCGTGTCGATAAACTGTTACAAATGGCGGTTATTTTACTCGCGATTTTTTGTATAAAAGTATAGTTTAGAAATGTGAAAAACCATTTAATTTAGAAATGAAAATAACATTATTTTTCACTGGAAATTAAGGTTCAAAATATTATGTAGATGCATGTTTAACCGTGGCAGTGCGGACATGTCGACAAATATGGACGCTTATGCTTTACAAACTATACTACCAAAGTTTGTTTTTTCGATTTGATGTTGCTAAATTTTTTTTTAATACTTACGTTCATCATAAAAATAATCAAAGATCAGTGTAACCTAATTACAACAAAAAAAACCTATATTGTATAAAATGCAGACCCTAAAGTTTCCAAATACCCATCACCGTACTATCCTCAAACATTTACCAAATTGAATTATAAATAATAACTTAAAGGCCACAGTCAATTTCCGCGGATAGAGTATAAATTTCACAGACGCGCCACCCTTCGCGTCGCTCGTAGGAAATGTGACCGACGAATTATGGCCGCTCTAACTTGGGAAACGCTATAGTTTTTCACTTGTCAACGTATCTTATTGTACGCTTAGGGTATGTGCATTGTAAATAGCGTCATTTGTGTGTGAATATATTACTGTATTAAGTGGTTGGGAATGTATGTTTTTGCGACGTATTAAATAAATTCACACATTTGTGTATTTCCGCAATGCTATGGAAGTAAAAGACTGACAAACATGAAAATATATTTATTTGAAATGCAAATTATATCATATCATAGACATAAAGAATGAAAGAAGTGTAAATCACTGTTCATCATCGCACAATATTTTTATAGAGCCAGATCGAAGCAACACCATTCTAGTTGAAAACCTTTGCCAAGGTCATACATATAATATACTGGAACGTGACCATTGTCATTGATGAGTGTATTTACTATTTTGATAAAGTATTGTGTAAATGTATTTTCATTTTCAGCCTTATACATCGTCCATAATTGTCCAATTAAAATTAGTAATTAACATATCAAATCCCACAACAAAGAAAAACACATCCAACCCTTTAATATTAATAAATAAAAATTGTACCATAAATTCTATTTAATTTAAGCAGTAGAACAGTGATGTGGATTTTCTATTTCACGCGCAAATGGACCGGGAGTAGCGACGGGTGATTTATACCCGCGTGTAGTTACGGGTTAGTGACGGCTCTGCGTTATTTAATCATTCTGTGATACTTCTAGTGCGAAGAGATACTATATTGTATGGGAGTTTGATACTTGGAGATTATTATGTAGTGAAGAAGTCGAATTATGGTAATTCGAATTGTTAGATTTAACAAATACTGTATTGGAAAATTTGGATATAGTTACAAAAGTGGTAATAGTTAGAACATTTGACTACTTGAAATCCATCACAGATTATTTAAATGTAAGTGTATTTTTAAGTTTTCTCTTCTCATGAACGAGTATCGTTGTTTTCATATCGATTCGAATTAGAAGAGATTCATAATTCATATAAGTACACTAGCTGCACCCCGCGGTTTCACCCGCTTAGCTCCGCTCCTGTTTGTCTTAGCGTAATGATATATAGCCTATAGAAGGCTATAGATGGGCTATCTAACATCGAAAGAATTTCTCAAATCGGACCAGTAGTTCCTGAGAATAGCGCGTTCAAACAAACAAACTCTTCAGCTTAATAATATGAAAAAGTATAGATGTAGTGAAACCTGTGAAACTCATGTGAAATTCGTGACAATTTGAACGTTGAATTTCAAGCAAATAATAATCGAGTATAATCCAATCGGTGAGACATGCGCACGATAAAACTGTGGAATGGACAGTTGGTAATCGAGTTACTATTGTTTGAAAAGTTACTATCTTTCAGAAAATATGCCTGTGAAGACAATATTTTCGCTTATCTCATGTAATTTATGGGTAAAGTTTGGAGACGATTCGAGTTACAGATGTCGGTCGAGATAAAATCGTACTACTTGTCGAGTTTCGCGGTTAGACAATGGAGATCACGAGAATATGAATGATGGATGTTGCGATTAAATGTTACGCACTGTTTTCTTGGAGTGTTCTTTGGTTCTTTTATAAAAGATGTATCCGTTTAGTTTTTTTATGGTTTCTATACTGTATACTTATCGTTAAATAAGGAGCTTCGGTAACCGATTATTTTGTCTGTCTTTTTTATTATAATACACTGCCAAGAAACAAATCTTTGACAACCTACACCACTGTTAGAAATATATTTTCTCACTAAAAAATAAACTTATATAATCCAGAATATTACAATTACCAAATGAACCAGGGAAATGAACAAATAATAGAAAATAAAACAAAAATAATTACCACATCAGACCTTTATCGCCAGTACAAATACCCAGCGAAATTAGAAGTGGTCACGAATACTTTTAATTATAAGGGTGGCTACTTATAACAAATAAATATATCCAACCCTCAACAAAGGCATAATCGCCTGCAGGCACGTTAAATACAGGAAGCTATAAAATGTGCAACCCATAAATAAGATGATATTCGATTATGTCTCAGAAATTTGGAGGGATCATTCCGACCCCAAGTGTGCATTTTATGGTTAAATAGAATTTTTCTATTGAGTCACCCCTACACAATCTTATTATAATTAAGGAACCCCTTCATCCAAGTTTTCGAAGTTAAATTGGATGTACCGTGCTTTTGTGTTTTTGATATTGTAAAAGTTAAAGCGTTTTCGAGTTTTTATCAAGCTGAAAATTATAAGAAGTTCATTAAAATCTGATGATAAATTTAATTTTAATATATTGTGCTGTGTTTCTCTGATCTTAATCAATGTACTTCTAGGTATACTAGTTATCCGCCCGAGGCTTTCCGTGAAATTTAACTTATCTAACGGTTATCGCATATGCATTAATGTTTGTGTTATTACATATAATATGTTCATATTAATACATGTTTACATTCGACTATCATATTAAATTTACTTGCTTCACGTTTACCAGGAAACATAAAATACATTATGTGCTTAGTTATGAAATGAAATAAAAAAACATTCAGACAAAGAAAAAAGGTGATGGTATCCGATTTTTTTATTTCATCCCTCTCCCACTACCTCTAACAAACGCACTGACAAAATGAAAACCCCCCAAAATCGCACTGACAAGCGCTAACAGGTCACAGACTAAACACGTAGACGTGTCGTCGGTCGCATAATTCCATTCGGCGCTGACCGCACGGCCGTTACCAGTGGCCACATTTGTCACGCGACTCGACCGCACCCGCGACCCTTCTGTCATGCTCTCGACTCGCTGAGACGTGCCATAGATTATTTGACAGAACCGCCAATAATATTGTAAAGGAATTCCAATTCGGAATTTATTTATTCAATTGTAGTCATGGGTTGTTTCTACTGAGAGAATCGACAAATTTTAAAATATTAAAATATAAAAAATATATTTGTCTTTGTATAGAATAGCAATTGAACGAACATAATATGCGTTAAGAAATAGATGCCTTTTATTGGTAAAAATTTCAATACACTTATAGAACTGAATATTTATAATACAATGAGGATCATCGTCATCATCATCATCAGTCCTGCAGATATTAGTGGATTGGCATGATATTATGATATCAGCTGAATGCTGGTTTGCTCACAATGTTTTCCGTTACAGTGACCATAACTATAAATCTACAGTACCGCATCTGTTGCAATCCTTCATAATCTATGAGCATTTCTCAAGTAGGCATCTGTTAGGTATCCGATTATTGCCCATTCTCGGAGTGTCGTAAAATATTACCAAATATTACTGGAGGTAACAATGCCCTTGCAATTCGGGGGTGGTGTTATTACTTTGAGGTATGTAGGGTAGATTTTATTAAAATTTAAATCACACAGTTTAATAGTTAGCTGATAATGTATTATGTAATTTGCACTTTGTCAAGCATTGAACTGTTTGTGTATTTGTGTATGATACAATATCTTAAAAATAAATTAAAGTAATAAAACGTACCCTAAATATATCTTTTATTTAAAGATTTTTAGATTTCTGAAGATGTTTCAATAGTATAGCAATTTTTCCTTAAACATTAACAAAACAAATTGACGTACAGTACTCCAAAATTAATAATGCGCATGCAGATCTTCGCCAATTATCGTATTTCCAGAAACACCCGAATCACCCCGAATCATTGAATCGTAAGTGCCCTAAACAATGCACTTGCATCTTGCACCTTGTTCGAAAGATATAGGATTCAATTCAGAGTCATACACAATCGAAAACAATTCGGGCGGTAGGTGACGGTAGCCTGTCAGTCAAAAAATTCAAAAATCCGTCAGTCGTCTTTATATATTAGTGGTTACCGCACGTATTATCTCTGTATGGAATTATATAGAGCTGCTGTTACATACTCTTCTTAGTTTTGTTTCAAAGTTGAATTTTCCGATAAAATAATTATTTACACAGGTAGCAGATAGCAGTGGGGAAAGTGAATGTTAATAAGAGCATAATGAAAGTTCTGATCATTCTACGATATCAGAAATAGAGATAATACCTGATTCTGTATCCTGATCCTTTGGACTGAGATTTTAATGATTAGATTTCTACAATTTAAATGTAAACCAGTGTTTGAAAATATTTTTTTTAAATATAAACATTGTCTTATTTTAACCTTCCATACATCCATCATCACGCCAGCTTCAGTAAGACACTTTAATAGTTCTAAGTATAGAATTTTCCAAGTAAATCAATACAACAAATATATATTCGCAATCGTGTGGCTTATCCTCGCTATTAATTTACATTGAATTATCGAAACAAATTTCGTTACTTATCTCTTTTACCATAAAATCACAATAAAACTCATAATTCTAATAAACTATGCATGAAGAAAATACATTTAACCACTCTATATACATATTGTCTTCGGAAGCTCGGGGAATATGACAGTTGCCGAACAGTGACGAATTTTTCTATGCGCATTATCAGTTTGGGAGTACTGTATGTAGGTAACACTGTTTATGGAAATTTGTTTTTAGCATAGTCGGCACTATATTAAAATGTGCAATATTGAAATTGCAGAATAAATAAAATCGCAAATAATGATTTAAATATTTTTCCGTGATCTTTGTACAATATCCTAGAATTTTGTTTCAAAATTCATCATGCTATCATATTATTACCTACCTAAAACAACAAAAATACACAAGAACAATCATACATTCATAACGACAAAGCCTTTCAGACTAACCATATTAACCATGATACCAAAACATATTAGCCATGTCCGTAGCATGAAAATTCAATTTGTGCTGGTTTTTGTCGCACAATACACAATATAGTGACGTAATATTTGCATGTGAACAGTGACGTAGCCAGGGCCTTCGAGCATGAGGGGCCCCACTAGCCTGGGAGCATTGAGTCCTAGCAGAAAATCTCGATTGAACTGAACTTTCGAAAATTTCTGCCATTTTGATGGGTCCTCTTCACAATCGAGAGAGTTAGCCCAACAAATGATCGTCGACATTTGCCGCTATTACGGTGATTATGAATAAACATCTACAATGAGGCCGATTTCTGACATTTAGGACCTCTACACTATAGTGATTGCCTCTAGTCGCCCAACGCTGCCCATTGTGAAGAGGGCCCATGCCCTATTTTTTTACTTGCCCCAGGGCCCTTGGTTACCTAGCTACGTCACTTGTGAAGCTATCTGCAATGCAAACGCTTATTACAAACGATGCAAAACCCAGTACTTGTAGATGATTGATTTTCAATTGTAACACGGATGTAAGAGGATTCCGCGCAGTTCCATCAATGGACGCAAATGATATTGTGGCTTGTAAAAGTTGGGTGGTGCGGTGTGAATGGAGTTGGAGGGTTGAATAATGTGTTGTTAAGTGCGATTTATTGTCTTGATATTTGTGTAATTGTAATTCTTAATAAATGACGTTAGTTTCATCTCATTTAGTTTTATATTAAGTTACGTCTTGTATTCAAATAATATAATGATACATCATCAGCTCAAATTTATGCTCACAACAGGAACACAGGTCAAAAAAATTGTCGAATATGTTATATTCGATAGATTCAATATATGCATTTATTTTTTTAACCGTTTATTGTACCACACCATTTAACATTACAATGTGCAGTATATTATATAGTTGTATAGATGCGAGGTAAAGTACAAAAGGTGACCTTATCGCTTAAAAGCGATTTCTTCCAGGCCTTCTTGCATTGTTGTTTATACAACAGAATTATAGTCAAATCATCAAAACAAAAACAATAAGAGCAGATTACCAGGATTATTCTCCTCATATCGTTGATAGTATAGTGCACAATAGCATCCATTAAATTTATAGTCTGCACGATATCAAAAACACGTCACGTAGTCGATCGATTACGACTAGATCGTAAAGTTGGCACTTTCCTAGCGGGTGTAAACCCGTGGATTTATTTGCAGTCGCTTTGGAATTTCAAGTTTAAGAGTAATGAGATTTCACCTATGCTATACAAATTTAAACAGCTCGTGAGTAATTTTATTTTACAGTTTTCTTGGAGGTTTCTTCAGTATTGGTTAAGTTTTTCAATCCTTAATTGTTACCGTAATACTCATATCCTTCAGGAAGCTGGTAACTCAATTATAACATCTCAAGACGTACGTAAGATGGTTATTTCGATAGATAAATCCAATTAAAAAAAATTCATACCGTTAGCATGAACCAAACTGGAATGATACTAATGGTATATGAATATTCTTAACTAAATAATAGTAAGCAAAGCTTGGAACAAAATATCTTATTAAAATTAACATACTATCTATAAAACACATAGTGATCAGTTGCGCATAAGATCGCCTTTTTGACTGACCGGTTGGCTTGGTTGGTAGAGACCCCGCCTTCCAAGCCACTGGTCGTGGGTTCGATTCCCACCCGGGGAAAATATTTGTGTGTTGAACATAGATGTTTGCTCTGTTTTTGGGTGTTAAGAGTGGGCCTAAAGCCAGAGAATTTCTATAGTTATGGGCCCCGCCCTAGCGCGCCATGCCGCGCGCAATCATTCTTCCATCATACACCCCGCACCCGGCTCATCGTGCTTACGTAAAGTTCATCGGACGCTAAATTAAACACAATATTCTTCGCTCGTTCAACGCGTATTTTCGGTAGTTAGTATATTAAATATTAATGAAATAATTATATAAAACAGTGAAGTTGAAATCATCACAAATTATGTAATATGATAATTTATTATTATTTTTTATTTATAATTATTATTGATGATAATCTATACGTATATAATAAAACAGTAAAAAAAGTGTATGTATGTAATATATTCAAAAAAACAATATTAGGGAAACAGTATAGAGCACGAATCCGTAAAAAAATTCTGTCTGTTTGTTTATGTCTGTTTGTTTGTATGATTTGAATGAATGTTATATTGTTGTGTAGATATTATATACCTACTAGCTTTCCGCCCGCGGCATCGCCCGCGCAGTCAAAGAAAAACCCGCATAGTTCCCGTTCCCGTGGGATTTCCGGGATAAAACCTATCCTATGTCCTTTCTCGGGTATCAAAATATCTCTATACCAAATTTCATGCAAATTGGTTCAGTAGGCGTGATTGAGTAACAGACAGACAGACAGAGTTACTTTCACATTTATAATATTAGTACAACATTAGTATAATATGAGTACAAGGTAAATTAGCTTGGAGAAATATTTGCATATTATGTAGTGGTGTGTATATTACTCAGATCTTAGAGCGCGTTTCCACTATATCGTTCAGGCCTATACAAAAATGTTTCGATATCCTAACATTACTATTTAATTTTATACTTATTCCTAGCAACACTCTGATTTTTGTTTTCAATAAAAACAAGTTTTTATTTGAAAGAAAATGGTTTTGACTTTATAAAAAAAAAAAAATTATCATTCAATTTCACGTCCTTGAGCAAACGACAAGACGACTACCGTGAAACAATAAAATATCGTGTCCATAATAATTTGTTTCGTTATTAATATTTGACAATAATAATTACGAAACAAAACAAATAAATAAATCGTCACTTGATAGTTGAAAGTGGAAACACGCACAAAACCAGAATAAACCAGTTTACGCTGTCCGCAGGTGCCACGTGCAGTCTTTCGTGAGTCGCTTGGTACCGTTAGAACATAAAGCACACATTTCATTCAAAAGTTATAATTATTACGTAATTGTTAAATTTTGTATTTGTTGATTGTTGTTATTATTTGTTATTATTGTTATAATATTTGTTGAAGTGTTTAATTTGTGTGTAAGTGTTGTAACTTTATATTTTTAATTGTTAATGTAAAAGTTATACGTATGTTAAATGTGCAAATATTAAAATAAAGTCTCATCTTTTTCAGAGGAGAAACACATATAGTTTAATTTAAAATCCTATATATATATAATAAAAACTAAAAATAAAATGTTGTTTTTTTTATTTGCTGACCATACACTACTACAAACGCGAAAATTTCTCCAAGCTAATTTACCAAGTAGGTATGGATAGTGTGACTGTGTGAGACCCATTTGTAAAAAGTCGTCAAATAACGATTTTCGTGGGACTTACCTCCACCATACGGACAACTCAAAGTAATATCTAGGCATGTTTTTTTGAACTTTAAAAAATAACTAGTCCAAACACTTAGAAAAAAACTCTCTTCATTCACACTTTCGTATCACCCCAACCCAAAGTTTAAATTTAGCCCAGACCAGAGGCGGCTCGTGACAAAATTGTATGGGTGTTCACTTGAAATAAAACAACGAAAATACAATTATAGCGTAATAGCAGGATAATTTATTACAAAAAAAATGAGCACCACATTATAAATGTATAAACTAAAAATTATAAAGTATTTCAACACGCATTCAATTATTATTTAGCAAAATTAGAAAATCCCCGAATTTGCATTCGCGAGTGTATTCATAGTTAGGGTTGCCAAACAGTATTCTACTGTTTTTCACTAAATTATACTTTTTACTGTTTAACAAAAAAAAGTACTTATACAAAATACTGTTTTCAGCATCAAAGTGCAGACACATTATTATGTGCTACATTTAGACGCTCACAATTTTTTTTATTTAGTCAGAGGGCTGTAAGGTGGTGCCTCGGGAGAGGATTGAAACTCTAGGACTGCTGAATGAATACTGTATATTTGAAATATAACATGCCTTATTAAATAGATACAAAACTAGGTTACACGTGTTATATAGTTAATATTATTATAGTTAGTACTTATATCTAAATTTAAGCACTAGGTATATCTCATCTCCACCGCAATAAAAAAAATAAAATAAATACGAACAATTTATTTTATTTTAGCTTACATACTACCACTTAGTACTTATGTTAATACAATACAATGTCATAATATTATCATAATTATTTCCATTACAAACTAAATAGTACATAATATTATAAACTCTTAACAAAATTATTAGGTAATTGGTTCAAAATACATTTTTGTTCTGTTTTTATGAATAACATAGTTTTTATTATCTTTAATTATTTCTACATTGGGTGAACATTCCCTTACTACTTTATATGGACCTAAATATATGTTTTGAAACTTATTGCCTGTTTCATTTTTTATCAAAATTAAATCATTCGGTTTATAGGTAACCGGATTAATATTACGATCATACTTTTCTTTTCTTTTCAATTTACTAGATATAAGATTTTCTCTTGCCTCTTTTTGTGAGGTCTGTATTCTAAATTTGAGTTCTAAAGGATAATTATCAAAATTGTATAAAGGCTCAACTTGTGCAGATTGCAAATTTGATGGTAAATTACATTTCTTACCGAACACCAACTCATAGGGAGTAAACTTGGTCTCTGTATGTACCGCAGTGTTATAGGAAAAACACCAAAATGGAAGCCACGTGCTCCAAGCTTCTGGGTGATTTCCTGTCTGTATTCGCAAGTAGTTACCCAAATGTTTGTGCGAATTCTCCAAGGCACCGATACTTTGATGGTGATATGCGGTTGACTGCAGCTTGTTAATACGCAAAAGTTTACAAACCTCTTTCATTGTGTCCGATAAAAACTCCGTACCTCTGTCTGTAGCAATTTCCTTCGGGATTCCATACCTGAGAATCCAATTGTTAACAAAGTTCCTAGCTACTTCACTCGACCTTTTTGACGTTAATGGATAAGCCTCGATATACTTACTCAACTCACATTGTATAGTTAAAATGTATACGTAATTATCGTAATCCCTATCTAACGGTCCTACAATATCTAAATATATTTTCTCCAACGCCGAACTTGCCGTTGAACTTATCGTCATAGGCTCCTTAGTATGGTGTGAGGAATGTTTTTGTTTTTGACATTTGTCACACCTTTTTATAAATTCTACAACATCAGCTTCTAATCTTGGCCAAAAATAATATTTCTTTATGTTATTTACCATTCGTCTTATGCCAGCATGTCCACTTGTAGGTAATATGTGAAAATCATTTAAAATTACACGCTGATCGTCTTTATTACTTATTCTCTTGGTTCCCCTTAAAATACATATACGTGGTCCGGACCAATTACTTATGTTATCTATCTCATTTATTAACTTTTCCACAAATATATTATTTTTCTCCGATTTGATGAAGTATACTTCTTTAATATTTATTTTCCTACAAAATATATCTAGCTCTCTCACAAATTCGCCTGGCGATAATTGCGATCGAGAAGCTAAATTAATAAAAATAGTATTCATTGAGGGTACATAACTCAAACATCCCTTCTCATACGTTATCTCTTTCATTTTACGATATCGATTTAATTCATAAGCGCTTATGAAACGTAACTCCGTGAAATATTTCGGTTTACTATGTATTTCTACAACTTTTGGTTGATCAGGCCAATCGTTCTTAGAAATAATAGCATCCCGTTGTTGTCTAGCCAACTGACCACGCGTCATTACATTCATCACCATTTGATTCATCTCTTTCAATTCCTCTGAAGTTAAATGCAAACGTGAAAGTGCATCCGCGGCGGAATTATTCTTCCCTTTCAAATATTCAATTATAAAATCGTACTCCTCTAACGTTAATCTAAATTTAATTAAACGACTAGATGGATCTCGCATTCCAAATAAATACATTAGTGGCTTATGATCAGTCTGAATTTTGAATGTCCTTCCATACAAATATGGACGAAAATGCTTTACAGCCCATACAATCGCAAGCAATTCCTTTTCAATAGTCGGATACCTTTTTTCTGCTTTATTAAGACTACGACTAGCATACGCTACAGGTCTACCGTCACTATTACACAAAACTGCACCTACGCCGTATCTTGATACATCTGTTTGTAGGATAAATTGATTAGACTCTGAAAAATCAGGATATTGTAATATAGGATGGGATATTAAATTTTGTTTCAATAATTCAAATGATTTTTGGCATTCTTTATCCCATTTGAAAGTTACATTTTTCCGACACAAACTATTTAACGCATATGCTTTCGTTGCAAAATTAGGAATAAATTTCCTGTAATAGTTCACAAAAGCAACGAATCTTTTGACTTCATCGACTTTAGTAGGAACCGGGTAGTTTTTAACAACCTCTATTTTATCCGAATCTGGTATAACACCCTCTGCTGATACAATATGACCCAAGTAAAGCAGTTCCTTCTGTAGGAAAATACACTTTTGTGGATTTAACTTTAGATTAACTTTTCGTAATCTTTCAAAAATCGACTGTAAATTTTTGATATGACTAGATAAGTCCCTACTAAAACAGACTAGATCGTCCTGGTACACCAAGCATTTTTCATATGTTAACCCTGTCATCGCCATAGTCATCATGCGCGAAAATGAACTAGGGCTGGTCTTTAAGCCCATAGGCATTCTAGTCATCTGAAACTGTCCGGAACAAAAAGCAGTATACTTGCGACTGTCTGGGTCTAAGCTCACATTATAATAGCCTTGATGTAAATCTAAATGAGAAAAATACATGCAACCGGATAAAGAATCTAAAATTTCCGTTATATTTGGAAGAGGAAATTTATCATCATGTATACTGTTATTGAGTTTTCTGTAGTCTATAACCAAACGCCACTTTTTGTTTCCACTTTGGTCACATTTCTTTGGCACTAACAAAATTGGACTGGACCATTCACTTTGGCATGGTTCAATAATATTTTCTTTTAACATTTGATCAATTTGGTTATTGATTTCATTTTTCAATGCATGAGGCAATCGATAAGGTTTTGAAAAAATTGGCTGAATATCTGGTTTTACTTTAATTGAGTGTTGATAAATATCAGTGGTTGATAATTTGTCTCCTTCCAAATAAAATATATCGGGATACTTAGCACATAAACTTTCTATATTAATTTTTTCTTCTTTATTTAAGTTACTTAAATTCAACTTTGAAAATAACGTTTTAACTCGCGATGCATTTTTCTCAATTTTATCAAAGCTACAAATATTAAATTCCTTCAAATTTTGTATATCAAGTTTAATTTCAGACAAAGTTATATCTTTCGAGGTCGAATTCAAAATTCGAACTGGTATTTTACCATCAATTGGATGTACTATCATACTCGCAATAAATACGCCCTCACACAACTCTTTCGTACATACCAAACATTCTTCTGTTAAACTAGTATTAATAAAATGAATCGATTCTGACCTAGCAGGTAATGATAATAAATTACTACACGAGTCTAATAACTGCAAAGATATTTGTTTAGATTCACTAATCCATAGTGACAGATTATTATGTTTCATATCAATGACCGCTCCATACTTTCCTAAAAAGTCCTGCCCTAGAATACCGTGCGACTTACAAGGCAAGGTGTCAAATACATAAAACTTATGACTAATACACTGCCCGTGTATCGTCAACTGTAAACATACATATCCGATAGCCTGTACCTTTCCACCTATCCCATTTATTGTAATATTTTCTCTGTTAATTGGAATGTCAAAATCTAACACATGTTTATATTTAATAGCCGAAATTGAGGCTCCCGTATCTATAAGCCAATTAAATACGTGACTGTTTTTATAAAATAACTCTATGTAATAACTACTATCGCTAGCTAAAATACTATATGTTATAGGCACGAAAAAACTCATTTTCAGGTTCTAAATTTTGAGTGGATGAACTCGATTGAGGCTGTGACTCGTCAGTCACTGCTGTACGAATCTGTCCTCTGAATGGTCTACGACCCCTAAAATAATTATTATTAAAAGTTCTACCTCGATATGGCGCTCTGCCCCGGGGCGCTCCCCGTGGCTGCGATTGAGGCTGCTGGAACCATTGTCTGGTGCTGGTAGGCGGCTGTCGCCAGTTGTTGTTATTGTTACCGTTGCCTCGCCAACGATTATTATTGTTGTATGCACCTCTTGGAGTGTTCTGATGAGAAGGCGGCCTGGAAGTGGTTTTAAAGAAACGATTATTATTATGTCTTAGTGTTAACACTTCAGCGGTTGAACTTGAACCTGAAACGTCCTCGTCGATTGCGGCTTGAATCGCATCTTTCAAATTTTCAAATCTCTGCGCCGTAATAATGGTGCCAATCCTACGGTTTCTCAATCCGTCACTAAATTGCCGAATTGCCTGTTTTTCATTTATTGATTTTAAAATATTAAACTTTTCCTCATTGCCTTCGGATTGAGAAATTGTAAGCTCAACGAATAATTCGGATAAAGTTTTTCCGAACGCATCAATAGACGCATCGTTTTGCTTACAATTTAAAAATTGTTTTTGCAAAGCACTCGTAGACTTTTTAGGTAAAAGAAGCATTTTCATATCATTTAAAAGATTGTGAACACTATCGTATTTTGTCTGTAATTTTAGCCTAGCCGATTGTGACAAACGGCTTTTCAAAACAAAAGATATCAAATGCGACTGTGACTCATCATTTAGAACCGAATTATAGTATTCAATACCATCGATAAGTTGTCGTAAATTAGACAATTCATCATTCATTACTGGCAATAAACTCAAAGCTACTTTTAGGTCAAATTTATCCATTGTTGAAAAACTATTACAATTCTCTGAAATTTGACACAATTCAGTAATTTCCGCAAATAATTTCTTTAAATCCTCACAATATTTTTTTAAAAACAATAAGCTCGTCCTCTCCTAAGCTTTGCTTATCCAAACTACCTATGTAATTGTTATATTTTGCAATGACACATTTAGCTTCGCCTAGTTTTGTTTGTAATATTTTACCCTGTCGTCTAGAAGGTTAATTAATGTTAATTAAATATGTTCTAATAGCTAGCAAATCATCACATAATTTCTTTAAAAATATTGCCATAGAGTTTAACAGTATATAATATAATTAATGATAGTAAAATATATTAACATACCTGAATAGAATTGAAGGCCTCGTTTCTCAGCATATTTTAACAATAACTGTAAAATTTATTATAAAATACAAGTATACACATTAATTATACTAAGTTAGAATAATATTTTTAACTACATTTGATTATCATTTTTCTCATCTTTTATATTTAGGTTACATGACATACATGACTTTTAATACCTATTCGATAACATACATTTTTTTTTTTTATATAGTAAATGCAATTATACTATACGCTTAAAGTCCACTAAATATAATGTCCATCAACTTTGCCGAATTTTCACGAAAACACTTACACGCTCACATTACACTTATTATTAAATATTTGTTGGCTTTTTTTTATCACTTACATCACTACACTTAGTTTCACCGATTTCACCGGGGATGGGGGGGTACGCCTGGCGCCGTCGAACCGAAAAACAACGCTCCCTGCTGCTATTCGCGACCTCCTGTCGTATCCACCTTGAGTGGATATTTTGCAAAATTTTGTGCTATAACTGCTATACTAGTCTTCCTTGGACTGCTGCTTTCCCATTTTCTGTAGCTCACACTTGCGTTGCCTCCAAAAGATTTTAATATATTCATTTTTAATACTTTAATTTAATCGGGCCGAGAGCACACAGTACCATATATGTAAATCGGCGACGCGGCGGCCGGTGTCAAAATACACGCGCGCGTGCACCAACTTTAGGCAGGGTCGCCATGTAAGGTGGTGCCTCGGGAGAGGATTGAAACTCTAGGACTGCTGAATGAATACTGTATATTTGAAATATAACATGCCTTATTAAATAGATACAAAACTAGGTTACACGTGTTATATAGTTAATATTATTATAGTTAGTACTTATATCTAAATTTAAGCACTAGGTATATCTCAGGGCACACACTACAATAAATACTGTTTGTTTTGCTAAAATACTGTTTAATAATCTTCATAGACCTGAATAATGAATATACGTACTTTATTTCTTGTAAAAAAAGTTGGCAACCCTATTCATAGTGTTTGTTTATAAATTATAATATAGGAGTGGCAACGTCGCGTCGCGCGCAATTGCTGCTATCATGCGATGCGCAACGTCGCTTGAGAGTTGAGACCGGCGCTCCAAAAATGGCTATTCCATCTTTTGATTCACGCGCAGGACTGTGGCGAAATTTCTTTTATTGGATTTCGTATGTAGGCATTGTACTGAATGTTGTTTCATATGAGAGCGCTCCGTTTCGCGTGTTACTTATGAATGATATGTATTTTATTTGTAACTAGCGGTCCGCCCCGGCTTCGCCCGTACATATTTACGTTTTCTCTACATGAGAACCATCCTTATACTTCAAGGGATACAATAAAAAAAGAATTATCGAAATCGGTTCAGCCGTTCACACGTGATACCGTGACAACGCGAAACGGGTTTCATTTTTATATATACAAATATTTAGACGAGTAAAGTTACTTATTTTATTGACACTAATTTTACGATAGATTTCAAATAATGAGCAGGTATAACTTTATAGTTTACTAGAGGTCCGCCCCGGCTTCGCCCGTGGTACATATTTCGCGATAAAAGGTAGCCTATGTCCTTTCTCGGGTATCAAAATATCTCCATACCAAATTTCATGCAAATTGGTTCAGTAGTTTAGGCGTGATTGAGTAACAGACAGACAGACAGAGTTACTTTCGCATTTATAATATTAGTATGGATTATAATTATTTATGGGAGTTCACTGCACCAGTGATTAGTAATACAGATTGTGAATATATTATATTATATATACCTACTATTCACAACCTATTTACGTTATTTACTGGAACAACCATAACAACCATAGGAATCTACAAATAGGTAGTAATCATAGTATTAATGGTAATAAGTAATAGTATTATAATAATTCATAAAAAAATATACTATAAATCTTTCTAGATTTTATTGATGTAACACTATGAATGAAATATTTGTATCCATATAATATATATTATGTTTGTATACCTAAGATCGTCGCGTCAATACTCTGCATGCATTTTGCATTTGCATAAATTCGTTTCCGTGGGCTGAGATTGTGAGTGTGATTAGATATTACATATTTATGTAATATCTAAACTCACCTGCATAAAGTTTCTGAAATGAATCAAGTCGTATATTTTATTAATACAATATATTAATAAATAATAATAATTATTATTTATTATAAATAATAATTATTTATTAATATTATTACAATACTATATTAACTTATCTTCGAAAATTAGTTAGATATCATTTAAATATGAATCTCTTTTAGTTCTCGTTTCAGAAGTTTCAATGTTCTTTTGTTGTTTACCATTTTCAAAAAAACAATATTAAAACAATATTATTAAAAAATCGGCGCGCGGCACAGCAATTTGAGCATGGTCTACTCGTCTCAACGGAGCGATAGCGTCTGATGTATGAAATAGAATTAATTATGTTTGAAGCTCCTAGAACGTGCGATGCAAGATGATTTCTTGCGTAGGTAATTAAAAATATAGTAAGCGCCAAAAGTGTTTTATCGTGATTAAACCAAAACTAAAAGTAATTACACAAAAGTGGTCCTACAAAGTTCTCACAAATGTTTCAATATAATTCTTTATGAAAAAAATAACATAATAGGCATTACCATGTCAAGTAAAAAACGTAAAAGTGTGAAATTTAGAGGTAACTTCGTGAATTTTTTCTATCGAGTCAATTTCAATATTTTATGTTTTTGATCTGACAATAGAATCGAAAATATCATCAAGTTTTACATATATTTTATTTTTTATATTTGGTCTTGAATATTACACGTATCAACTCAATGTTGATTGGTGATTTGACTTTATTCGCGCCCTTAATTATCTATATAAGCATTTATTTAAAATTATATAATATGTATGTTTATCAGTCTGGTTTCCATAACACAAGCAAAAGCTTAGTATGGGATCAGATAGTGCCGTGTGTGCAAATTGTCCAGAAATATTTATTTATTTTATCTCAACAAAATGACTAACACATTTTCTTCACATTTAATATTGAATTATTTTCATTTTGAAATTTGGAGTTTACCACTTTTGACAATTATTTAATTAAAATTGTAACATTTGAGTAATTTACTGTCGATTCTTCTCGGTTGAAGTGTGATTGCAAATCGGTGGTAAAATACAATAGCCTCTATTATCCCGTCTCAATCTTGTCGAAGTCAGGGCAAAAGGCTAGTTATGTATACTATAGTATTAAAATTATAAACAGTGACGTCAGTGGTCACTCAGTAACCATAACCGCGTTTCAAACGCATTGTTTACGACGGTTATCGACGGTTTATGACGCTCGTATTTTAATACTATCACGCAATTTATAGTATCTGAATTTGTTAAATCAAAGCTAAATATCGCGGCGTTTTGCTATTGTTTGATATTTAGTATAATTGAAGATGAAATAAAAAAGTTTTATACCAGAAAAATGAGATTGATTTCGAAAGTCGAGTCAAAATGTTAACAGTTCATTCTTACTTGTTATATTTATTATTAATCATTAAACTATGTACAAAAATACCAAGTTGTTCATAAATGAAAAATTATTAAACGGTGAATGATTTTGACCTATAAATCAGGAAGAAAATCTCGACTACAGAACGATGAAAAAGCTAAAATGGAGCAAAGAAATTAAAAGTATAAATTATTATAATAATGTCGAATATTATATAACATGATTTTTAATAGGTAAATTGTATACGCGGTCGTTGCACTAATTACTAGAGATAAATATCACTATTTTGATTTAAAATTTGTCAATTAAATTCATAAATATGTTATAAAAGTTCATTTATTAATAATTAATCACACATTACGATGTTAATTCACATTAATTAACTTATTGCGATTCATAATTACGTTAATAGCAAAATTGTTTGTTTTTGTTTCAATTGATCAGAATTCACCTGTCAAATAAACAACAACAAACAATAAATACGTGAATAAAATTAAATAATAACCTGGTTGTTCTTATTGCTTAATGGTATGAAAATTTGTTTTCAATCTCAGTGCTGAATCCTGATGCACTAAAATCGGTTCAGCCGTTTTGACCTGAACATTAAGCATAACTTGCATATACTTATTTTATACTATTGGTACCAATACATACATTTTTTTTTTCTTAATTCTTTAAGAATTTATATTTTATGCCTAGAATCATTTCAAATCTCTTTTTTTTTTCATTTTTACTCATACATCATACATAACCCATAGAGTTATTTTCCAGAAAATGTCACGGGCCGCTACTAGTCTTCACAACATGCACGGTCGAAAACCGCTGAACATGGTATTTGAAATTCGCTCGTAATTATGAAATCATCAGTCTGTCTGTGGAAATGTATGCAAATGTGCACTAGCATGTCAAATGGGATGCTCTGTTATTGATAATGTGTCACATCACTGTTAGTTGAATAAGTAATCGCGATTAGATACTGAGAACTTTTTAATATAAATATTTCAGGACAATTTTCACACACGGCACGATCTGATACCATACTAAGCTTTCGCTAGTGTTATGGAAACCAAATGGCTGATAAACATACATATATAATTTTAAATAAATACTTATATAGATAATTGACACCCAGACACAGAGCAAATAAATATGTTCATCACACAAATATTTGCCCCGGGTGGGAATCGAACCCACGACCTCTGGTTTGGAAGGCAGGGCCACTACCAACCAAGCCAACCGGTCAGTCATATTATAGTTAATAGTTTTTAAAAACAATGTATTAATTGTTATTTACTACCTTTCGCCCGCGTTGTCTAAAACTTAACAAATTATATCTTATAACCTTTCCCTTGAACCACTCTATCTATTATAAAAAAACAGCATCAAAATCTGTTGCCTAGTTTTAAGATTTAAGTATACATAGAGACAGATAGACAGCGGGAAGCGACTTTGTTTTATTCTATGTTGTGATTATTATTGGTCTGCTCTTGACTACATCTTAATACCTATATATAAATCTCGTGTCACAATGTTTGTTCTCAATGGACTCCTAAACCACTTAACCGATTATAATAAAATTCGCACACCATGTGCAGTTCGATCCAACTTGAGAGATAGGATAGTTTAAACATGTAGGTACCACGGGCGAAGCCGGGGCGGACCACTAGTAATATTATAAACAGATCTTGTAGAGTCAGTTAAAAAAATATTTAATGTCTAATCGCCATTATATACTTGTCTAGTTGCACTGACTAATAGCAGTGCATCCCTGATGTTAGTGCATAAAGCAAGACATACAAACTAACAGCTTACAGCTTTTAAATATACCCTAGATAAATGTTATATGTCTGTCGTTCTTGGTCAAATGTTGCCGGGAAATCTATACTAATATTATAAAGCTGAAGAGTTTGTTTGTTTGAACGCGCTAATCTCAGGAAAAACTGGTCCGATTTGAAAAATTCTTTCGGTGTTAGATAGCCCATTTATCCATGCTATATATCGTTACGCTAAGACCAACAGGACCGAAGCCACGCGGGTGAAGCCGCGAAGCGCAGCTAGTCTATATATATAAAACTCAAAGGTGACTGATATAGTGATCTATCAACGCACAGCCCAAACCACTGGACGTATCTGGCTGAAATTTGGCATGCAGGTAGATGTTAGGACGTAGGCATCCGCTAAGAAAGGATTTCCCGAAATTCTTGCGGGAACGGGGAAAAACGAGGATGCACGTACAAAGTCGTGGGCGGAAGCTAGTGTATTATAAATTTCAAAATTCATGGAGGAGGAGGATACCTAAAACACACAAAGAATTTCAATATACTATTCTGTCTGTTTATATACCACACTATAGACTAATAATATATGAGTATACCATTTTCCCCGGCCGTGCAATGGACACAGCCGAGGGATGTGCCGTCGACACGCCATAAATTTCAACGCTCAACTGACTTTGAATATGGATAAGGGATGGGCAACCTTTGGTGAAAGTTGCATTTTATAGTGAAAGAAAATTCATTATAGATACATTTAACACACACATATGCAATAAATATGCAACACATTGTGGAAGAAAGAAAAAGTAAAGTTATCTATGATATGTGACAAAATTGGAGGGAAATTCATGATATTCGTTCTATTTTATGACATGTTAAATTATCAAGTGTTGATCTAAATTCTAGATCAATAACGTAATCTTTGTTAAACTTGAATGGAATGGATCAATCAATTAATCACACTGACATCAATTCAAATACTTGAATTGATGTCAGTGTACTTATTCGTGTTGTATGTAAGATTAACGATCGGCTTCACCGCTCGCTGATATTCTTTCTCATAGCCAACACATTTTGAAGTAAATTTACATACATTATTTGTAATTTTAAGCTAAAGAACAAACCAGGAATCTATTCTTACAATACTACATAAATAATTAATCTGTATGTTTTAACTTTTAAATATAATAAGTACCAAATGTTGTCGACCCCTTAAACAGACGGAGTGCGGTCGCGACGCCCCGAGCTGTTGTATCATGCACAAGTCGATTCGCACCCTTACACCGATACAATATACTATATACTATACAACCATACAACGGGTTTAGTATAAACATCCATGTTGTATGTACATGTACTCCCGAATATGTTAGGAAAATGACGTAAATGCTAGTTTTTTAAAAGCCAAAATATTTTACTGTTTTATTATTCAATATGTGATCGAAGCAATAATATGTATTGTAAATATAACTACTACTAACTATAACTGCCGTACCCACAGACAGAACCACGATCAAACAATTTCATCCCCTATCCCAACCCACTGAAGATTTATTTTCGAAAAAATAAAGAATAAACAATGTTTGTGTTCAATTATTTTCATTCCATAATTTTATCAAAATCACGCTCTTATGCATCAAATTAATGCTAAACACACCAATAAAATATACACATATATTGTAATGCATAATATCATGAATACTATTTTAAAATATACAATTTATTCAGTAGGTACTTACTTATTTACTTATGACTGACCGGTTGGCTTGGTTGGTAGTGACCCTGCCTTCCAAGCCACTGGTCGTGGGTTCGATTCCCACCCGGGGCAAATATTTGTGTGATGAACATTAGATGTTTGCTCTGTGTCTGGGTGTTAATTATCTATATAAGTATTTATTTAAAATTATATATGTATGTTTATCAGCAATCTGGTTTCCATAACACAAGCGGAAGCTTAGCATGGGATCAGATCGTGCCGTGTGTGAAAATTGTCCCGAAAAAAAAAAAAAATATTTTACTGACCTTTTTGTCAATAGGATTCTACAGTAATCCAAAAGTAATAATGCGCATGCAAATCTTCGCTAATTGTCGTATTTCCGAAGACACTCGAATCATTGAATCGTAAGAGCCCTAAACAACGCACTTGCATTTTACACCTTGTTCAAAAGAAATAGAAGTCAATTCACGGTCATACACAATCAAAAACAAATCCGGCGGTAGGTGACGGTAGCCTGTCAGTCAAAAAACTCAAAAATACGTCAGTCGTCTTTAAATATTGGTGGTGATTGCACGTGTTCTCTCTGTGTGGAATTATATAGAGCTGCTATTACATAACCTTCTTGCCTCTTGGTTTTGTTTTTAAAGGTGAATTGAATTAATCGATGAAATGATTTACACAGGTGATGGCAGTAGGGAAAGTGAAAATGAAGAAGAGCATAATGAAAGTTCCGATGTACGTAAAATGTCAGAAATAAAGATAATCCCTGATTTTGATTGTTATTATTTTTATTTTTTTGTAATTGTCATAATATTGAAGAATGATCACTGTAAATACTTTTGAACTGAGATTTTAATGATTAGATTTATATGGTTTAAATATATAAACCTGTGTTTGAAAACCATATTTTATACAATATAAATTTTGTGTTATTTAACCTTCTTTTCTTCCATCATTACACCAGTTTCAGTAAGACACTTTAAAAGTACCTACTATAAAATTTTCCAAGTAAATCAATCCAACAAAGATATATTCGCAATCGTGGGGTTATACTCGCTAATTTACTTACAAGGAATTATCGAAACAAAATCGTTACTTACAAATACATATTAATCTCTTTTAGCACAAAACATATAATTTGACTAAATTATGCATGAAGAAAATGCATTTAACCACTCTATATAGATATCATCTTCGGACGCTCCGGGAATATGACAGTTGCCGAACAGTGACGAAGATTTCTATGCGCATTATTACTTTTGGATTACTGTATGTAAGATTTGAATGTATATTTCAGTGAGATACTCTGTTGCCTCTGTGTGAATTGAATGTAGATTTTAATTAGTATGACTTTACAAATAACCTAGGTATGTCAATGTTGTTATCATTGACCTAGATCAGAATTATATAGTTAGATAAATAAGAAAAGAAAACGATGTAGAGATACACTTTTCTTCGTAATTTTTTTATTTCTGTGCATGAAATTTTACTTTTTACACATTTAATCAACGTTCATAATAACAGATACAAAATACGTAGTTAATTTATACATACTTATTATTACGAAATATGTTTCTTAATTTATGATACGTATGTTAAGTTGTAATAATTGAGTTAAATCTATCTAATTTCCTTTTTCTTTTCATTACAAAAGTTAGTAGAATATAATCCTCAATGTAAGAGATAGACATAAGGTTTAGTTACGTAAGTAAACATAAATTAAAGGAATTGGTAGCCAAAAGGCATTTTTGACAAAATACACATAGAAAATCTGTCCACTGTCCATACCATGTAAATCTTATATTGGATAATCGCATAAGTGGCATACCATGATGGAGTGAGCTGCAGCAAATTGCGGAGTCACTCACCGCGGTACAAAGCCAAACCTGTCATCCATTTTAAAATCTAGATCACGTAAACTGTGGACCTAGGTACAATGTTAGTATGTTAGAAAAATATGAAAAATGTGCGTTATAGACTACAAACCCGCATAGGAAAAAAA
>CAJQZM010040946.1:36841-57577 GCA_907164665.1 Colias nastes | reverse complement strand
TCATTTGACCCATATTTTTTTCCTATGCGGGCTTGTAGTCTATTATCTGTGTATATCGTAAGCTCTTGATGATGAGAAATGAATGGTTTAAAAAAAAACACGGTGAAATTGATTATTTTTTTATTATTTTTAAACAGAATACTACTTATAATTGCATTAAAAATGATCGCATTATATCCTTACATAGTAGTATTTATGTACAATATACTAGACTATATTAGTCATTCTCTATGACTATCTAATTTGAAATTAATTAAGAAACACCTATTCATATAAATATATTATTAAAATATACACTTTTCCATGTTATTGAATCTTCTGTAACATTATTTTTACTTATACAAGACACCGACACCTAGCAATTTTCATTTTTAGTTCCATAGCTGCATAATGAAGAACCCACAAGAAATAATAACTAAAAAGTTTCCAGAAGGTTTTTTATTTCTAAAATAAATATATAAATGTTGATTTTAGCTATCAATACCTGCTTCACTTCGTATAACTCATACTTTGAACGGAAAAGTATACCACATTTTAGCTACCCGTCAAAGTTTACGTAGTTCTCAGCAAAGTATGATTTATGAAAGCCAGCAAATGGGTTACGGCAACACACGACACAATTATGATGGCGTATCGCAAATGGACTCCTGCCATCATTGTTGACACAGTTTGCTATCTTCATCGAGACTTAACTTTAATTGACGGTGTGGTTTTGAAGCTAAAATGTTTTTGGAAGCTTGCTACGACTCTATTTTCTAAATTTCAGAATTTTGGAAAGTGAAATTTATGTTTGGGAAGAGTTTTTTGGTTGCTTTTCGTAAATACTGCCTCTCGAACTGGTAGTATGACTATACTATATACTAAGGCACTTCTAAAAGAACTCCAGTTGGTTAATAGTTTGAGTTCGAGTTTTAATAGACTAATTTAAAATGCGATATAGTTTCCTGGCTCGTCCGTTTAAAATTTCACTTTACACATAATAATGCCTACTCCGAAATAACATCGAAAAAATTTATAAATATTGAATGTGTTTGCATTTAAATGAAACCAACACTTGATTTGTTTTCCATACATATTTTTAATCTCTTTTGAACCTATTTTTTTCAGGTTATAATAAAAAATATAATACAGATGCTACGAGTGTGTATTGTGGAAAACGCAATATTATCAAATGCTTGAACCAAACAATTTTTTAGCTTCCCTTCAAGTATATTAAACAGACTTGACGCTCTCATCTTAAACTTCCCTAAAGTTGCTATATTTTAATTATGGTCTTAGCTAACTTTTGGCCAAGCAAGTGCCGACCGCACGGTAAAACGTGGCGAGAGCTTTTAGTGAAGGCTTTTAGCAAAAATTACTGCATCGATCCTTGTTCAGTGAGGACACCGCTTTTGTGAACTTGGTAAACAATGGTTTAAAGATATAATAGTTACCTAATATTAATGAAAATACTTCATTGTTCAACTATTTTTCGAAAGAGGTCAGGTATATGAGGTACATAATACAAATATTTAATTCTAAAATCACTCACAAAACAAAATTTTACACCATTCTAATTAATTTACTACTATTTGCATGGATTTTAAAAGCAATATAGAAGCAATTAGAAACATTTAAAAAAATATTATTTACTATGTAAGTACAGAAATCATCAGCACCACACAACATGAGATGTTCTTCACTTTCCAATTCAAAATTACCATTGAATAAGTAACAGCCACTAAACGGAAAACAAGGAAAATACACCAAAACAATATTCAAAAACCGCAAGTCAGCGTCTCAGCCTTTAGCAGGAGCATCAGGACTGTGCAGATTACTGTAAGCTCTGGAGCGAGCTACGGAAGATCCACGGATTAAGAGAATTTATTGTTCCACAAACTGAAAAAGATCTTTCAATAAACAAAACGTTTTATGGGGAATGAATGTTGGATGAGGTGGGAATGATGTGGTTGTGTTAAATATATTTATTTTTGTCAAAAATGTTAATGGAGATGGTATAAGCAATGTCGACTGACTAACTTTTCAGTCAATGTGTTAATTGGTAAGACAAAACTCAAAATTAGTTGTATTTTTACGTTGCTCCGGGATATCAAAGTAGGTAACTACTTACTTATTCCACACAACAAACCTGATTTCCTGATCAATTTGTTCCTGTAAAAAGAATATACGTACTTAATTATATTTAAAAAAATGATCAATAATAATTAGACTCAATTTTTTCTCTCCGTCTTTTTTTTAATTTTCAAAAAGCATCTTACAAAATTTGCAGTAACTTGCTTCGTACTTTACATCTGAGCGTACTTCGTACTATTCCAAATTGTTTGTTTAATGTATATCTTTAACAGAATTAAGATATATTCAATTTCATTATCCTAAAATGGTTTAATAATAATCTCCTCTAATTACTTACTCTACTTAATGTAATTTCTATTCCAGAAGCACTAAAGATCTTTAAAATTGAATAATAATTGCATTTAAACCTAGCTGGTCGTTCTATTCTAAAAGAATCTACAAAAATCCATTCGTTTATCTAAGAACACTCGACGATTTCACAAAGACACTTCCACTCCACCGGTATCTCTTTGAGACTGCACTGTACTTTAAATTAATGAGGGTTTTATAAATGCTTAATGAGTGCTGGATTATACTGGGCTTAGTTTGCGTTTAGTTTAGATCGACTGCTTGGGGATTGTCTATTTCTCGCCGTATTAGTTATTCAATTGTTTTGTATTGGAAATGCAAGTGCCATCTTGGTCTGGTCACAGTGGAACATTTATTTCTGGAAGTAATATAGAATATGTATTTTTTTAACTTTTAATAAATTTGTACAATACATTTGATAATTGTAAATGTGTCTGCAAATAAGGCCTTTGTAAAAAAAACCTACCGGTACCATGAGTACGCTACGTCCTAGTGTACAAACATAGAGACAGTGTTGTTACACTGCAGCAGCAGAAATACGTCAATAAATTATTATAAAAAAAATTATGCTCAAATCTAACATAATAT
Organism: Colias nastes; assembly: GCA_907164665.1. Lineage (NCBI taxonomy): Eukaryota > Metazoa > Arthropoda > Insecta > Lepidoptera > Pieridae > Colias > Colias nastes. The sequence goes on along the minus strand of CAJQZM010040946.1, from coordinate 54,568 downwards.
TAAAGAAATGAGGTCTAAATAATTAATATTTTAAAGTACTTACCACTACCTAGAATTTTTTAACGCCGCAATATAACTATTGCGGCGTTAAAAAAATCTAATCCTCTGGAGTCCATATTTTTTCCTTTCCCAGTAAAAACATACTCTAACCTTTCAGATATTCCAAATGCCTTTCTCCAGAAACAACAGCCACTTGCATTATTTGACAATTTTCATGACGTGACGTCACCTGCAGATACATTCCCGCATTGCACAGGTTCCTCAAAAACCTTTGAATACACCAAAAAAAGATTACAAAGCGCAAAATTTTAAGCCTTGACCCGATTGCTGAGTACTTAAAACATCAAGCACTCGCGATCCTCTAGCTGAATGAACTTCACCACTTGAATTACTTTTATTCCACCCTCAGGCGAGTGTTGAATCTCGTTCCTTTCAAAAAGGATTTCATGGATGTTGAAGTAATGATGGGTATATTTTTTGAGGCTTTTTTCCATCTATTTTTAAAGCGAAACCCGTGAAGGCTGCGCGAGTTTTGAGCGTGATAACAAATGTGCTTGGAAAGTTAGTTTCGACTGTTTTAACAGACTTAATTTTTTGTGGATCATACACATTATAGACGCGTACCTGTATAGATTCATTCACATACTTGGACAAAGAAACACACATTATATAAATTAAGGAATGTAAAATATATAAATATTTATAAGACTGATGACGTTGTTCTTCGACTAAACTAATTCAAATGGCAAATCAGTGGAAACTTCTTCATGAAATTGCGAAAAAAACATTAAAATATCCAGACAGATCCACGTTCAAAAACATGTGAAACAGAATGACGTAAGTAGCATAACCTAAAACTGTAAACCAACAGGCGATAATACTTTCAAACTAAAAGTTGAAACACTTATTTCACTTGAAGTTATCTCAAGAGTTAGCCGTTAGAACTTTGAATGAAACTCCACATTTACATGAGATACATAATTTCACTATTTTTCCTTTGCAGTGGACGTGAATATTTGAATTAAAGAAAGAAATAAAAAGAAGAGTTTATTTTATAACCACACATTATATAAATTATATAAAACTAGCTGTCCCGGCAAACGTTGTTTCGCCTTACTCTTCATCATTTAGGGGTATGAAAAATAGATGTTAGCCGATTCTCAGACCTACCCGATATGCACACAAAATTTCATGAGAATCGGTCCAGCCGTTTTGGAGGAATATGGTAACTAACATTGTGACAGGGGAATTTTATATATAAGATAAAACAAGTAATATAATTTTTCAATCATTTTTATTCGAAATTTCCTCCAATTCCAAGTAGCTAAATGGCTATGGTTAAGATGTGGACGCAGTTTACGGACAAACAAATTTTCGCATTTATCATAATATTATTATTAGTTGGAATATCTCTATGGACAGTAGGTATGTTTAAAACTCTTTAACATTACAATCAGTAATCACAAGATTCGACATGATACAGTATCTTCACTTAAAATCTCAGTACATTCTGTATGGTTATAAAATATAAACCATGAATAACGCAAATTACAGGTTTGATGAGAACTTGCAAAGAATGGCTATTGGGCTTCCAGGCATTACCTCAAAAATGTTTATAAAATATAAAACTGGCTATGAGTCTTCTCCATAGATACTGCTTTCCGAATCGGTGGTAAATAAGAAAATATGTAATGACAATTCAAAAGTGCTCCTTGTAGAAGTCTAATTGAATAATGAATTTATGTTTGAGTGTGAATTTGGTAGAGTTATCATACTAAACTCTACGTATTATTTACTCTAATCATTTCAAATAACACAATGATTAAGATGAATTCTTAGACTACATTTTAAAAGCAAGATTATCCAACCAAATCAAGAATTACCGGCTAATCCAAGCATATAAAAATTTCACAAACATTAAAATAGACGTGCAGACGACGGATTTCCGAGAAACATAAGAAGAAAACGTATTCAGAGTCAAGCTGACGCTCACTCGGGTGACACGTCGCATGGCGTCACATGGATTGTTATAACACATTTTATATATTTAAAGTCAAAGATGTTCACTTTGCAGATGAGTAGATGTTTTTGCCAATGGTATACCAATATAAGTAAAAAAAAGTTACGATTGAAGTTCGTTTTGCTTATCTTTTAAAGAGTGCAATAGTTTTAATCATAGCAAAATTATAATATTATGTAATTTATATGTTTGAATAAATCTATACTAATCTATACTAATATTATAAAGCTGAAGTTTGTTTGTTTGAATGCGCTAATCTCGGGAACAACTGATCCGATCTGAAAAATTCTTTCGGTGTTAGATTGCGCATTTATCGAGGAAGGCTATAGGTTATATCATCACGCTAAGACCAACAGGAGCGGAGCAATGCGGGTGAAACCGCGGAGCACAGCTAGTATTTAAATAAAAAGAGTGTATTTTGACAAGAATTTGCCAGATAAATGAATAGCTTTTTTAAACCGTCAAAAGGAAATAGTATATAACTTTAATTGTTCCTAAAAAGTGTTCTTAACTCATTTTCTTTAATATTAAATGACATAGTAAAAGGTTTCAACTACACCGCTCTTAAAGCAGTCAACAGAATTTCGCTAAGCTCCGAATATTTTGAGCTAACAATAAATGAACACATTCAACTGGAACGGCTAACTTTACTCTCAGGCGAACCCCTACTATTTGTTAACAAAGAATACGTTTATTATGCCTTAAATATATTGAAATTGAAGATATTTGAGAAAATTTGTAGATATGTAAATTATTCGTCAGTTTTTAGATACCTACAGGTGCGAATTTACATCATCAAACATGTAGAAAATGATTGACAAATAGGGAAAAAGTATAAAAAAGCTGAACTTTTTTGACAAAAGATTAGAGGTCGTACTTAAATATCTCGTCATAAATGTAATAAAAAGTATATTAAGTATATGAGTGACCTATACAATATACACCAGATCCAGATTATTTGTTCGTACTTCCTTCACACTATCTTAAACAACTCGATAGTAAAGTCGAATTATTTTGTAGGGAAGTCGTATTATTCTCGTTAAAGTGAGAACTTATAGTACAAGCATGTATTAGACAGTGCATTAGTCGCCCGAAGAAGTTTAATGCTCGTCGCAATAAACATTTGCCTGATATATTTATGTGCTGGGCTACATATTGTGTGCCACCAGTGATACATGGATGTCAATTGCGAATTATATTTATTTTGTTATGTTTTATAATATGAATGAATGTAAAAATTGATAAATGGTGGTATCTACTGTGAATAAGAAGTTAATGGGAAGCGAATTATCAAGTAGATCGAGATATTTTCGAATTTTTGAAATACAGATGTATGATAGTAACTTGAATCTTCAATATTACGTACCTAGATTGTAAGTAGAATTAAAAAAATATCTACAATTTCAAATATCTTACCTACACGTGTGTTCAATTCTTTCTACCTTTCGGATAGATGTTTGTTACTCTTTCACGCAAATATTATTGAACCGATTACAATGAAATTTGACATGTAGGTAGCTAACCAAAATAAGACATAGGCTACTTTTTATCCCGGAAATCCCACAGGAACGAGAACTATGCGGATTTTTCTTTGAAAACGCGGGCGAAGCCGCGGGCGGAAATCTAGTATGCTTCTAAAATAGCTCTACGTTATACATTAGCATCACTCTGCGGTCCGTGTATGTAATATTAACCGGCAACATTAAACAGTCGGTATTAGTCCTAACGACCCCCCCGGGAGGGTAAACTACGCAAAGGGGAAGGGTTATTCTATTCTAAACTTTACGCACACGACTCTTTAGGGATAGGGCTTATTATACTATATGCAACCTGTGAACCTTCCTTTTTTTTAATTTGATTACACGTAGAGCTTTGTGAAGGAAGTATATATACTATATATCGTACTAAAGGTATACTATAGGTCGTGGGTTCGATTACCATCCGGGGCAAATATTTGTGTGATGAACATAGATGTTCGCTTGTGTCTGTGTGTTAATTATCTATATAAGTATTTATTTAAAATTATAAATGTATTGTGTAGTGCCGGTTTCCATAACACAAGCGAAAGCTTAGTATGGGATCAGATCGTGCCGTGTGTGATAATTGTCCTGAAATATTTATATACATATATATATTTAATATTAATTAAATTATGATATTTTTAGAGTATACCTATTCAGATAAAATAATGGGGTTAAACTAACATTAATTTGTAATATTTAATTACCTGAATTACAAATCTTATTATTGAGTTGAATAGCCTATTTAATTGAGAACTCTATAAGCTAAGTAACATCACGCTGCGATCAATAGAGACAAATATAGCCAAAAAATAGAGAATCAATGGAAAAGTTAATAAATAACGCGGGAAAAAAAGTTACAAATAACGCGGGAAAAACCTCAACTACCACTTAAACAAAAACTTGGACACAGCTATTATCCTTCCTACTAAGATTATAAATGCGAAAGTTCGTGAGGATGGATGTATGTGTATGTACTATGTATGTATATTTGTAACTCTTTCACGCAAATACTACTGAACAACTACAATGAAATTTAGCACACATATAGAGGGTAACTTGGATTAACACATAGAATAGGTTTTATCCCGAAAATCGCACGGGAACGGGAACTATGCGGTTTTTAGGGTTCCGTAGCCAAAATGGCAAAAACGGAACCCTTATAGTTTCGTCATGTCCGTCTGTCCGTCTGTCCGTCTGTCCGTCTGTCACAGCCGATTTACTCGGAAACTATAAGTACTACAGTGATGAAATTTGATGGGAATATGTGTTGTATGAACCGCTACAAAAATATGACACTAAATAGTAAAAAAAAGAATTGGGGGTGGGGCCCCCCATACATGTAACTGAGGGATGAAATTTTTTTTTTCGATGTACATACCCGTGTGGGGTATCAATGGAAAGGTCTTTTAAAATGATATAAAGTTTTCTAAAAAACATTTTTCTTAAAGTGAACGGTTTTTGAGATATCAGCTCTCAAAGTCGTAAAAAGTATGTCCCCCCCCCTCTATTTTTATAACTACGGGGTATAAAATTCTAAAAAAAATAGAGGTGATGCATGCTAATTAACTCTTTCAACGATTTTTGGTTTGATCAAAGTATCTCTTATAGTTTTTGAGATAGGTTGATTTAACTGTAATTTATTATATTTGCTGCTACGGAACCCTTTGTGCGCGAGCCCGACTCGCACTTGGCCGGTTTTTATTTTCTTTGCAGGCGAAGCCGCGGGCAGAAAGCTAGTAATTCATAAAAACTCCTTAAATAACACAATAAATTTAAACGTTTATTTACGTTTCAGTCCATTACGCTAATTGAAGTGAAGCCTAAATCTTGCCCTCAGATCGTATTGACAGTCATTAATTGGAATAAACTAAAGGATTGGGTGACGGGATCCTTACCTTGAGATTACATTCATGTATCATATAGTAAGAGATAGTAGATAATCAATTCCTAGTTTATATTCAACGGAATAATCTGATAGTTTATTCTGACTGTATTTTCAATCCTTTAATGTGTACAATATTGCACACCTCGGAGAGGTAGTGCTCGCCTGTCACCCAATGAAAAAAATCACGATACACTCTTAACTAATTTCCACAATAAGCAAGAGGATATTCTAATTAATAATCCTGACGTAGTTATAATAGTATTTCTGTACATTTAACATTTTCAAGAAAAATGTCGTACGACTTTCTCAAAAGCTGGCATTATAGCTGTGATTATAGGCTAAACAATAAACATGGTAAATAAGATATTCTTAGGTAAACTATAACTATAATAGATTATGTATGCAGTACCTGAGACAACCAAATCAGGCAATTAGCAAATGAATGACATATACATACATAATAGATACATTTATGTTTTATGGCTAATTATACATTGGTCATTTATCCTGAAAACATTAGCTAAGCATGGGTGACAAGATAGATATTCTTTATTGCACACACACAAAATTAACATAAAACACAGAACAATAAAGTAAAGCTGAAGAGTTTGTTTGTTTGTTTGTTTGAACGCGCTAATCTCAGGAACTACTTATCCGATTTGAAAAATTCTTCCGGTGTTAGATAGCCCATTTATCGAGGAAGGCTATAGTCTATATATCATTACGCTAAGAACAACAGGAGCGGAACCACGTGGGTGATACCGCGAAGCGCAGCTAGTGACTTATAAGCAACTATGAAACACTCAAAAGCTTTACGTAAAGTCCTTTATGAACAAACAACCAAAACTACATTCGTATTGTGCTGATTAATCCGCAAAGCACTCCTAAACTGCGAGCGACAGTTCATCAGAATATCGGCATGATCTCGATGGTTCCGGAGGTACGCGCGGTCCTGCGAAATAAAACATTCCGTTTATGTCCAGTGCAGGTTTGGTGTGGTGCAAGTTATGAACGGTGCGAGGATGATTCTCTGTACAACTGTCGTGTACAACTATGAAGAATTATTAATTTCTCCTACTTCTTTCTGTGTATATTTTATTGAGTATAATATGTATTTGCAAGAACATTGCAACATTGAACATTGAACACGTCATGTGTTTGCAAGAACATTGTAATTAAAATGTTCTAAATATAACAGGCAAACTTACAATGAGGTTTTTCTGATTTCCATTTTTTTATAGCTTTCAGGAAGTTATTAAACCATTAGTATTAATTTACCTGCTATTTTAACGGCTTTTCACAACAAAATTCGACACCTTAAGTTCAAGACAAAGATAATTTACTAAATATTATGTTGAAAATTCAAAGCGTATCTAATGCAACTCTATAGTATAATAAAGAAAAGTATTATTCAAGTTAAAGTTTAAATTATCCCTAAATCGCGCTATCCCATCCCGTATCCCACACGGCTGCGTGACGCAAGCTGTCCGGCATAACGAATGCCCAAACATTGAATAGCTGATGAACAATTTGCATACGTGAATCACTATAAATTAGCTGATGCAAAGTTTTCATCACGATACCCAGGGTTACATTGTATTTAATGAAGGGGTAACTGTAGGGATGTGGAACAGGGAGAGGTGTTAATGTTCTTGCATGTCAATTGTAATGCATATTTTGTGTCTTTTAATACCTAAAACAGAATAACATATCTATATTAGTGTTATAAAGCTGAAGAGTTTGTTTGTTTATTTGAACGCGCTAATCTCAGGAACAGGTCCGATTTGAAAAATTATTTCGGTGCTAGATAGCCCATTTATCGAGGAAGGATATAGGCTATATTATATCATCACGCTAAAACCAACAGGAGCGTAGCCACGCGGATGAAACCGCGGGGCGCAGCTAGTTAATATTATTAGCAGATTGTATCTCTTATTCGATTGAAATCGGTCGAGGGAATGTTATTGTGTTTATAAAATAAAAGATTCAAGCCATGTCGGAAATTAGCCGAAACAAACAATTGTAGTTGTTTCCATAAAAATAATAGACTTAAACAAAATTAATATATTCGCATTACAATCCAAGTTCTTTATAAAAATGTTCAGCAATTTGATACTCTCAAGCGTGACGTACAAAACAGTATTTCCATACACTTGACACTACGTTTAAAACATTAGGCTTTACATTAGGTCTAGGCCTAGGTTTTACGATCTACGCCCAGATCCTTACATTATTTGATTTATAACCAAGATAAAAATATACGAGTAGTCCATCTCGAAGAAAATCAAGCAAAATCCGCAAACGTGTTTCGGAGTTTTATGTTCGGGATAAAAAAACGATTTCGCTTATAATTTCAGATTAAACGAGCCGAGGATATGTGTGGATTTATTTTATCTAAGGCTTACTATCTTTTATTTATTTACGTTTTAGTGGATTGGACTTTGTTCGCTCGAAATGATTCTTAAGACGGTTTTACGGCTATCGATGCGGGAGACTAGGCTTAGATATAACTTCGTCTGTGGATAAGGTATGGGTTGTGGGGTTTTAAAATACAATCAAATATATTTATAGAATCATAATATAAGTTGACCGCCTCCTTGGTACAGTGGTTGACGCGTGAACGTAACACCGAGGGGTCTTGGGTTCGATTCCCGGTGGAGACGAAGAAAAAAATTGTCTCGGTCTGGCAGGACACAGAAGGCTGATCTTGTCCCTAAAGAAAATCGATCAGTGAAACAGATGTATAATGCATCTGCCCCTTACCCCACGAGGGGACATGGAACTTCACTTATATTATAAGTTGCTATATAATTAAAGATGTTGTTCTTATCCATTAATCGAAATAAGAGAAAAAATTATCATTTGGAATAAAGTTCTGTTAGATAGATAAACTGAGAATAAACTAACGTCATTTATTCGAAGTGATGCTCATGAGTAGACCGATCAGACCAAAATTGATGCATATTTCACGTGTCACAGCTAGAACTCAAATGGAAAAATGAACACAGTATGGCCTGTATGACGTCATTTGACCGGCCTGCAATATCCGGCATCAACACTGACCGGCTCGACCCTGATACCCGGATATATCGCGAATTCTGTGAGATAATGTTGACCGGTCAAATATTGTGCTATTAAGGCAGAGTACGGAGAACAAGAGACATACATACTGTTTAAATAATATGTAGAATCTACTACTATACCTACTTGTATGTACTAATGTACTATCTACTATTATCTATATAATTGTGAAAAGGTTGGGTATTGGTGTATTTTTCTTTTCTTTTTCCTGCTGATGTTCAAATACACGTACAGAATGTCTTTACATCTTAAATTGGCCAATATTATCGGACTCTTCAATAACAGTAGGTAGAGATTCTTAAATTATAATCGTTTTGATCAGAATACTATTTTTACTAATCACTACATAGTATAAAACAAAGTCGCTTTCTCTGTCCGTATGTCCCTTTGTATGCTTAAATCTTTAAAACTACGCAACGGATTTTGATGCGGTTTTTTTTAATAGATAGAGTGATTCAAGAGGAAGGTTTAAGTATATAATTTATTAGGTTTTAGACAAAGCGGGCGAAGCCGCGGGCGGTAAGCTAGTAATCCTACAAGAAGAAACATCCAGAAGAAAACCGTAGAACAATCAGTAAAAACCCCAGATGTAGTAAGCATCCCTCCTATACATTCTGACAGATAAGACACGATAGAAATCATCACAAACACTTTACACAAACGTCTAATCATATAGGTACCGTATCTCTGAATGGAGCCAATCAGAATTCCCATACTTTCCACAATATAGCAAGTAATTTAAGATGCTCTCAGGCCCTACATAAAAGCAAGTCCTCCTCCCCGGTAGCGTACTCGCGGTAGACATAAAAAATGTGAACCAATTTCACTTGCCCGCAGACTGTCATGAATATTAACCATTTTGCGCCACGGACATAGAGTATCTGCGTTGGAATGTAGACGTGCCATGTTTTTTCTAAGTTGTAGTGAAGGTACATTTTTGTGGGAGTATTGGTTATTTTAATTAAATGCCCATCAGATATAGGATATAAAATACGTTTATAACAATTTAATTTAATAATGTAGAGTGTTTTCGTAAATAACTTATCATAACTTCCAATCCCATTCGTTCTAAATATAAAATGAGCTACAAAGTCACGGTAAACTGGTAATAGTTTAAACTGATCTTTGTGTATCAACGCCAAAGGATTAAAGCTCTCCAGTCGCCCAAGTCCATTCAATTCTATTATGTCCGCATAAACCCTGATTCCAGACCTAAACCGTTTGGAGCATCTACATAAACAATCATTGCCAAAAACACCGTAACATAGTATCGCGAGCGTCGATTGCGCCGCTTACGATCCTTGAGGGTCGTATTTCAGGCGAAACGGCCGCGTTACAGATTACGTCCAATTTTCTTTCTTACTACATTGAATACATGCAAGCTTCGACGTTGACGGAACACTATGCTATCTAAGCCGACCGCAAATTCTTTATTCAAATGTGGATTTTCTCGCGCGCACTATTTTCTTCTACATTTTTTTAACAATCAAAATCAGCCAATGTTTTTTGCAAGAGCAAATAGATCGAAATCAATATGAAATTCTAATACAATGCCAGTATGTCTAAAGCAAACACGAATATATTTAATAAACAACATCCAATTTCTATATTGATTGGAACATACAATTTCCCTAATCGAAGATACACCAATTACCTAAAAGCATATCTTGACCATAAACAAACTAAACTACAAGCATAAATTTACACGTCAGCTAGCTTACGGGATTAATTTTTAATCCCCACAATTCTCAGGTCCGCTCTCTAAGACGGTCGAAGTGAGACTGATGATTTTCGGCCGCGCGCTTGACCGCATCGCTTAGTTACACCGACTACCCTCATTTGTTGGCGAGCGGGTTTTAAATCGAAGCTCCTGGATTATCTACGGCATGGTAACGAGACCTCGGCTTTAAGAATATAATATGGGTCATTTGAATTAATACTTCACAACCTTTTTGTGTACCTTTTCCAGGAGGATAAATAAGATAGGATTTTATTCACTGAAAGTGGTTTATTAGCTCGTTGCGTAAATCCGTTTTTGTAATTTACTCACAGATTCTGCCATTAATTTACCAAATACAAATGAAAATTGTTGGTAATTCTGCTCTATCTCGATTTAAGCCGAATTAAAAATTTTGACTGACCGGTTGGCTTGGTTGGTAGTGGCCCTGCCTTCCAAGCCAAAGGTCGTGGGTTCGATTCCCACCCGGGGCTAATATTTATGTTTACACACACACATAGATGTTTGCTCTGTGTCTGGGTGTTAATTATCTATATAAGTATTTATTTAAAACTAGCTTTCCGCCCGCGGCTTCGCCCGCTTTGTGCTTTAAACTATCCTATCTCTCAAGTTGGATCGAACTGCACATGGTGTGCGAATTTTATTATAATCGGTTAAGTGGTTTAGGAGTCCATTGAGGACAAACATTGTGACACGAGATTTATATATATTAAGATTATATACGTATGTTTATCAGCCATCTGGTTTCCATAACACAAGCGAAAGCTACATACTAATATGGGATCAGATCGTGCCGTGTGTGAAAATTGTCCTGAAATATTTATTATTAAAAAGAAAATAAGACCTATATAATCAATACGTGTAATTCTGAATATAGCTTTGTGTACCTAACTTTTTTCTCCTTTAATTTCTTTTATATATTCAGATCTTCCTTTGACCTCAAAACGATGACGTCCAGAGAAATAAATCATATTCATCCGTCCACTAATAGATCAACAGTATCATATGTACCTCATTGATATTCACACCTTGTCCACGATCCGACCATCCACATCTCTGGAGAGAGCGTAAGTAAAAAAAACCATGATTTCTCAAAGGGATGTTTGTCAGGGTCCACGGTGGAACGCACGAATCGACTTTTGACCGGGATACCTATGCGCGCGTGAGGCGAATAACTGGCGTGTGGTGCAAGTTATAGAAATGTGGATTTTTTTGGTAGGAAATTTTAATGGAACATGGTTTGTGAAATTGGTGATTTGCAAATTGTTGCATTTACGTTTATGAACAGAAAAAATGTTTGCTATACCTACATAATTGACTAATTTAAGATTGCGCCAGACTCTACCATTCATAGTTCAAAATAAATTAAACTTCTAGCCGTTTTATTTTTCCCAATCCTATTATCACATTCAAAGTAGAAATAAATTCGCCAATAACTGATAATTCATCCTTCAGGCTAGCAGCAACTTCCTAAATTCTGAATAAAAACGGCATTAGAGATTACTTTAATCAACCTATGTCATGCCACGCCTTTAGAAGATTTGCAACTACGCGCACAGTCATTAATTTTTATGATTATTCTATTACATATTTCATTTACGTGATATCGCATTTATTATTGAGTATAGAGTATCTTTATACATCATATATATAAAAATGAAACCCGTTTTTCTTGGTCACGGCATCACGCGTGAACGGGTGGACCGATTTCGATAATTCTTTTGTTATCATATACCTTGAAGTACGAGGATGGTTCTTATGTAGAGAAAACGTAAATATATACCACGGGCGAAGCCGGGGCGGACCGCTAGTATCATTATAATTACCTATATATAATCTTTGATTTTTTTTCCATCTCTCGAATCTCCTCCCTCGTACCACATCCCAGCAGTATGTTTTCCCGCCTCGATGATTTCAGCGATCCGTGTTGATCTGAGAACTCTGAATTTTTCCTGCTACGTGATCAACTTATAATATTAGGGTAACCTACCGTTCGTTATGCTTCGTTGTTAGCACAATATTGTTATACGGCGGTTCATATTTACAGGTGTAAGGACAGATCAGGTCAAATTGTGTAGTACGAATTGTTTGGAAAGGTTTGGTAAGGTTTATGATGATGTCGCTACCTTTTCTATGTAAGAATGAATTATGATGTGAATTTGTTTTAGAAAAAATTCACGCTTATATATTGTTATAAACTTAATGTAGTTTGAAATATTCGTATAGATTACTATACATAATCTTTTCTTTTACGACTTTACCGATGTGAATGAAGTTTTCTTGTATTTTTAGCGATATTATCTATTCCACTTCCTCTTTATTTCAGCGAAGCCGCAGGGATTTATTGATTTTATATTAATAACAGTAAGATTAAAAACATCTTTCTGCTTGATACTAAAAAACTTCATGCGTTCTTTACTGAAAAGAAATTTAAAAAAATCGTAAAAATAAACATCCATCTTATAAATTATTATAATATACCTTTACCTCGTATACGAAAATGATGGTAGATTTCTAAATGTCTCCCCAGTGCCCCATCTGAGGTATTCACGATTCAACATTCACCATCCAATTGCTTTATGGCGCCTCCATTTTAAAATATAGAATTTGAATTTGTTAATTAATGTTCAGGAAAATAGCGAACCAACTTCCAATATAGAAGTAATAACTTGCAATTAGGAAATAAGGTGTTCTTTTATTTACCACCAATATATGAAAATAAATGAAAAGGTCAATATTTTCATAGATTCCAGTTATTTTTATAACAATCATTTACTTATAAATCATTCGCTTTTACCCCTAAAAGCCTCCAAATCGCGATAAAAATCACAACCCTTTATTTCCCCTATATATTATTATGACACATATTACCACGAATATTCGGATTTTCATCAAAATCGGTTCTCTAGTCAAGGGAATACCCGGTCAAGCGTGGCCCGGTCAAAAGGCTCCATCCGGGCAAGCCGGTCAAGCATATTACAGGCTGATCGAAAAATGCTCCATAAATCCCCGGATAAAATTATACCGTTTCTGATTTTGTTGCGTATATTCGATTTCCCCGCCTTTGTTTCTGTACGTATCGGAAAAACCGATTCTATATGTGGATTATGAATGAACTAGTAGATAGCCGCGGCTTTGTGTGTGTTTAATTATTGATAGCGATTTAAATTGGACAAACTAATTCATGTATCTATTTTTAGTTTAATAGCATATTCTATCATCATTTGTTATAATCGAAAATTTCTCAAACTTATTTGTTTTCAAAAATAAAAATAATAATTGAGAAAAAGTTATAACGATTATGAGTCTAATTACGAAACTAAAAGATCTGTATCTGTCGGCGCAACTTCAAAAATGTATGCACAATAAATGCTTTCAAGTATCAAATTAACTCTAGCGCGAGCGGTCCGCCCCGGCTTCGCCCGTGGTGCATGATACACTTATACTTTAGAGCATCCTATAGGTAGCCATGCACTGTGGGAAGACGATGAAATCATTTTTGATTAGAGCGTAGTCGCATTAAACAAATAAACAAAAAAAAACACTTCAAAATTATAATCGACGTTAATAAAAAAAAATGATTTTTATATCTTTTTTGGAAGGAATGCTTTTTTACTCTTAAAATAACTGATGTTGTTGGTTGGATGGATGTTGTAAAAAGTATTTTACAAATAATAAAATTAAAAATAACAAAAATGTGGTTTGTCGACCGTGACAGGACTCGAACCTGCAATCTTCGGATCCGAAGTCCGACGCCTTATCCATTAGGCCACACGGTCCTTATGTGCATGATTGAAATTAACGTACCTATTTTATTTCTATCGATTTTAGTGTAATAGCCATTGATTTGTTTTCCTACAATTAAATTATTTAATTAATTTTTAATCACGAATATAACGACTCATCAGGTATTTTTTTAATGTATGAATAGGTAGGAATAATCATAATTTTAATTACTACCTATGATATAATTGAATAGTGCTCATATTAAATTCATTTGTAAAAGAAAGAAACAATACAACAATAATAATTATTGTTATAGATATAATCATTCGATCATAAATCACGAAATAAAATTAAAATTATTTTAAGTTAAATATTGTATTAAATATGTACGTAGTATTTTATTTCTCATTCCTAGTGCAGCGAGAGAACATTTTCTTTTCATTAACAACATATTTTTAAACAATTAAACTAGGTCACTTTTTCATGCACCAAGGTCTGCAAAATGCAGTCTCTTACCTAATTCATATGTACTTTTATTAAAAAACATCATATCATTCTAATAGTGTATTGAAATCCAATATGATATTAATTTCTGATGGCAAAAATATCTTTAATTCTTATTATTTCATGCGAAAATTCGAATTCTCCAGGATTTATAAAAACAATGGACCTTTTATAATAACGCCATCTATAGAGAATGTCAAAAAATAGATCCAATTCTTTAAAGAGTCATAAATGCTAGTTTGTAAATGAAAGTATAGATGGCGCTGATATAAAAAAGAACTTTACAAATTTTTATCCTTTGTGTATTCTATTGATTTCAAAAAATTGATTTAATTTTAAAATAAGTATATTATGATATTTCTTATTAATACTATAAAAATTGAATCCGTGAATAATAATTATGTACAAATTCATTATACGACAAATTAGTAACAGCGCCATCTATGCGATTATATGAATATTACGAGTCCAAGCAGTAAAGGTGGAAGCGTTGTAGTTAATATAAATGTGTATAGATGTCACTTATTTAAATATTGCTATTGTATTTAAGCTGTGTATTAAAAATGTAATGATACATAGCTTAGATACATAGTATAAAACATTCTTAAATGAATGTAAATTTCATTTTTTTCAATTATAAAAATTCCAGAGATAACAAATATTATCACAAAACATCATTATGTGCGGAGAAATAATTTCCTACACTAGATGGCGCTAGTACCTGGTTAAAACAATACAAGAAATAGGAAAACTACAGAAAAACCACAGAAAAACATAACTACCGGGATGGGATTTCTTTTTATTTTTTTATTATTATAGGAATGAATTTGATTGAATTTTGTCTTTATTTCAATTTCAACGTTTTAATATAACTAATAAGTAATAGGTATCATGTTTCTTACGAAATGAATGTTGAATACCTACTTCGTTTGATGAAAAAAGTGGTTTTATCAAAATATAGATACCTATCTAGGCTGGCACTTTTATAACGGCACTTATTTGGACAAAAAGCGATTGTAATTATTTCAAGTTGTGAATAGAATAAAAAATATGTAAATATCATGATAGTTAAGTACTTACAATAAGTTTTTTTTTTCATTCGTCTTGTTCTTTTGTTTATATATTTTAGTTATTAATACAAATATAATATACATACCTTTATATAACATTATTCAAAGCACAAAAGGGCTTTCTAAAATTACACTTGAGGCCAAAATCATTAGGCGACAAGTCAACGGTCTAGTTGTTGAGTGGAGAGCCAATTTGTAGGAACACTCAGCCGAATGTTTGCCCCTTAGACTGGCACTCGGCAATTTTGCCATTTTCAAGTGACCCGTTTTCTGTGGCCTAAAGTGTACCTATTTTCGATAGGTCGTATTGAACGTACCTAGATATGATTATTTAAATATTAATGTTATTTTTTAATTTCTAGGAATATTCAATACACTTTCTATCGTCTTAATACTTATCTAGGTGTATAAAGTAGGTACCTACCTACAGTCTAAGATTATGTCTAATTCTCGTTTATTATAAATAAAATTTAACAAAAATTTTATTGTTAAAAAAATGTTTTACCTACTTAGTACTTATCTTAAATATTTTGGTACCTAGCTACTTTGTAGTTTGTAACAAAAACTGAATAAGAATCCACCATAATAATATCTATCATTATGTGGGAAATACTTATTTACGTACCTACCTAATTCTAAGTAAAAAAAATTGATTGATGATTTAAAATAACAAATCCCACTCCCTCTTTAACCGACCTAAAAAAGGCGGAGTATCCAAATTCGATTTTTTGTCGATATAGCTACCGTGGTTAATTAGAAAAAAATCTAAAAAGTTTGAACGTTATTTTTTACAAAAGTTAATTTATCAACAATCCTATCCTTAAACGATGAAAGGGAAAAAATCAAAGGGCCCAATAACATGACTGAGGTTTTTATATAAAAGGGAAGGTAATGGCGTAAAAACTAAACACGCATCTTATATTGGTAAAATTGTATCATAGGTTTTAGGTAGCAACGATCTTTGGTTTTTTTGTGAACTTTTAAATTTTTTATCTGTACCTAGGTTCTGATCCCAAGTATCCATATTTAAATCTTATGATTAATTCAAGTAGGTACTTATGTACCTATGTTGTAATATCCTGTGTAGGTAAGTCGTAAGTTTTGTTCTCTCGCTAAAATAGCTAAATCAATTTTGATGAATCCAATCAAATCTCAGTAAGTAACAAAATATTATTGTCAAGACACGATAACTTGAAGGGTTGAAACAGAACAGAGGGTGTGGTTCTACGGGGACTTATCCCATGAAATCTAGAAGAAAACGCAAGCAAAGTCGCGAACCAAAGCTAGTTTACAAAATAATTACTTGCTCTAAATTCAAATCAACATGCGGTATTACAAAGCTGTTATTATCTAACATCCGAGCTCAATAAAAAGCCAATTTAAACGACTTGTAATTTCCCAAATATATGAATAAATTAACAGGAATGACGAAAACTCTTCAACTGCGTAATTATTATGTTAATGTGCAGTTAATAGCGAGAATAATTTTATTTTATTGTAGCAATGTTCATTAAATTCTGATTGATGATAACAGATTAGGGGATTATCGTTGTATTGGGAATGTTTCAAATTATCATTGCTTCTAATATAAGTTTTTCAATGAACTATAATTATTAAAGTACCTATGTTTTAATGATTATATGGAATTTGGAAAGAATTAACCCGGCAGTGTCGTATTCCGTCATGGAAATAAGACTGCAAAGAAACGTTTTTCTTTATTGCAATGCAATGTTTCAAAATTGCAAAAATAGGTATCTACCTAGGTATTTCATTCGTTTTCAAAGAAAAAGAGCCATATGGTTACTATTATATTCATTAAATACATTTTAATAAAACCTAAGTTCCCACACTGAGAGAAAAAATTTCGGCGTAATTAATAACAATGTTATTAAATGGCGTTATTATCAAATTTTATCAATTCCTATGTATTTTTAATGAAAACTACAAAAAATTTAATTTCAAGTACAGTTTATTAATTTCGTTATATAATACCAATAAACGGGTTTTATTAAATGTCGAAATTAATATTCTTTACTTGGGATTGTAGGATTTTACATGTATGTATTAATAAATATTCCTTGAATTTGTAGGTACTGTACTAATATCAAGAGGTACAGATTAGTTATGATTATGAAAGAGTTTTACTAAAATGACCGATTACAAAAAACTATAATATCTAA